>JASANF010020949.1:0-30965 GCA_030248245.1 Trissonchulus sp. WLG1_4 | reverse complement strand
CTTGCGATTCAAAAGTTCTGTTTACCATTTTTCAAAATTATATTCAATGTATGGTGATTAAAACCATTACTGAGGAAACAGTAAAATCTAATTGATACGTCTTTAGCGTTGACTGAGATCAGCTATTTTTGAGTTATTCTATTCTCGAGCTATTCTATTTTAATGCAAGCCATGGCAATGTTTTCAGATTCAGACAGGAGCGGGTCACAAACAATTCGACTCGCTCAGCCCGACGTGCGTACCCAGAGTTCAAATTTTCCAATCCATAACCAAACCCACGGGTACGATGTACTCACGACCAGCGTCCACCCGTTTATAAAGCTGGTATAGATCAACTACTGTAACTCCAGCGTGTCGTAATGGTTAGAACCGATGGTTCCCGCAATAATAGGGCGCAGCAAGCGGCCTATTGCTTAAGTCAAAATGCTCTAGTTTCCAGACTTTTAGCAGGTCATTTTTCGGCTTCAGTGGCGAATGTTTCTTCAAAAAATGTGTTGGCGCCATAATGTTGGCACCGTCCTATTATGCTATCAGTTTCCCGTAGGGCATTTTTCTTGTCTAGTTTATATAATTTTTCGGCTTCAGATTTAGAAGCAAAAACGTAACTTGATTAAAAGATCAAAGGTCACTAAATAATTCAATTTGATAAAACATCAATATAAAGCCAATTGACCGTCTTAAACTGCCGTCGGGGGTACACGCGTGACTTAACGGCTTAAATCTAACTGAACTACTACCGTAATAACACAAAAGCACGGCATTTATTTTAATTTACATATTACAACATAGCCATTAATTTAGACGCTACAACATAAACAGTTACAATAGTCTGTATTGTCATAAAATGTTGCAAAACCTGTTAACAAACAATATAGGAGTAGGGCTGAGCATGGTTACATGGTACGAACCGTGCAGTGTGCACACCCTACGCTTAGCATGCACACGGTTAGGGGTCACTATCCGCTGTTAACAGCGTGTACACGTTACAACAGTAACTGCGGATAATATAACTGTTTTCTCTAAACGGACAGTGTAACCGGTTACTCTGAACGGATAGTGTAAACGGTTACTCTAAACGGCTAGTGTAACCGGTTTCACTATCCGTTTTTCTACATCGCGTAACCGTTAAGAAAAAATGTTCGTTGGGGCTGCTGGATTTATGCAAATTAGCCTCCAACCGTTCGCAAGTGATTTGCTGCGTGTGTTAGTCCTTTAGATTCACGGTGTGTGTGCAAGCTAGGTGCAAGACAGAGTCATTTATACTGACAGCTCAGCATTGTCCCAGTATGTAGCTCAAATGGTATGTGTAGCTCGCGGGCCTGAAGATCTGCAGATGGGTGTTTTGCATGTTCCCTGGGTCATTTTAATGCTGATTCTGTCTAGTAAAGAATCCACCTACGTTTCTTGACAACGTTTAGTAACCGTGTAACCGTTTACACGCTTAGTAACCGTGTAAACATTTACACGGTTACTAATGTGCAGCCATCTAACCGGTTACACGGTTAGTATCAGTTTAAACGGTTAGACGGATACTTAGCGTGTACACGCGGTTAGTAGCTTTTGGAAATAATCGTGCATACTGCATACGGATAGTGATTTTGTAACCGTGCCTTTCGAGATTAAACTACTCTGTGATATAAAAACTAGAGATAGCTGTTGCAATTGGGTGGAACGTGGAAGGATGCAAGATCTCCAGTCAAACTTTGATCCCCCTAATTTACCGGACTATACGAGTCAATAATTTTGGCCTGACTAAACGGTTTCAAAATAAAACCATAAAAATCGGTTTATAAATAAAAAATGCTAATCCTCAGACTAAAGTAAGTCCAGTCCGTTTAATAATGTATAGCAATGTGCCCTTAAACAGAAAAGGTATGGACGATTCCCTTCAAAAAAAAATTCTTTACGCGGTAAACAATGCATTAAATTAAATTCATAAGTTAAAAGATTATATGCTAAAAAGGGTATTCAGTAATTATTTTCATTGGTTCTGAGTTTCTGTAAACTATTTTATCCTCTCAGCGGTGCCAGATTCATGCACGTATGTCACACAACCGTTGTGGCAGCACAGTTGGTTCCTGGAACAGTTGTCGTCCAATAAACACGCCTTCACACACGTCCCGACCATGCCAGAACTGCTGGGACAACGCGGTGGCGACACTTAAAGCAGGAATCTGAAATACATATGAATATTACATCAACCTGTTAAGAGCCTTCCTAGAATGTAACTTTTTTAGAAATACGAGATCTGTAAACAATATCATAATATTATACAGGGATCGACCGGATCCAAAATTTCTGCCGGATCCGGATCCACTGGATCCGGCCGGATCCGGATCCGGATAGTAGTCTGAGGCACACACACATTTTTTAAAAAATGAAAAAATTTTCAAAAAAAATTCGTCTAACTTGACATATACACACCTTTGTGTGGGGTGTGGGGGCTACAGCCCCCAGAAAAAAACGGGAAAAAGTTATATTTTGGGGCCAAATGTTGTTCATTGGAGACGCAGCAGAAATGCTTTTAGCCGGGGAATAATAACCAAACGGGGCAGCCATAATCATTGGGTTTTCATTAGGAAAAATTTTTGGACTGGGGTAATTCTTTCCCTTACCCGCTAGGATGCGCCCTTGATATTCAAATAGGTCAGCAAAGAAGGCAAAATGTCGAAACAATGAGATATTCAGTGGACTGCACCAAATCGGATTAACTTAAGTCTGAGCTGAAGCTAAACTTCAGTTAAATCGATTTAGTTAAATTCCAGCTAAGTCGCAGCTAAACCTCAGTTTTCAACTAAATCTTAAGCGCCAACTGCGCTAATCTTCATTGGTGCAGCGGACTTAAACCGATTTAAGGACTTTAAGCCTGAGCTAAATCGGTTTAAGCTAATCGTCAGTTAATCTGACTTGGTGCAGTTCAGCCATTATATCTAAAAATATCGTTTTTTGTCGTTTTGGCCCATAACCCGACACCCCTTACGAAACCTGTTTTGGTGATGTTTCACCAAAATTTGGCATTTGTTTGGATTGTTTAGGCTTTAGCTGCTGCGTACCACTTAAATCCAAGAATTCTAGACGCGGGCAGTGTTGGTCCTCCGTTTTTGACGTAATAAGCGCAAAAATCTGTTTTTAATGCTTTTAAATACTGAAAAATTCATATTTGGGCAGAAGTCATTTCTGCCAAAAGGGTCTATTTTTTAAGAATTATTGTGAGACACATGGGTGTCGGAGAAACGGCTTTTTAGTCACTGCAGCCTAAGAGTTGCAGAACACGATGAAATTGAGTTTATACTCACTGCTAATAGAACAACCGAAAAAAGTGATAGGGTTGTTTTCCCCGCATTAGGGTTTTTTCCGCGGAGGTTTCGACCACTCAGAAACGTGAGTAATCAGAATCCATTTTATTAGTGCAACAGTTAGGCGCAAGATGGCCGTTATAACAGCCGCGAGCACTAATAGATCCGATTTGTGGAGCACAGAACATATAGAAGAAAAAATATATATAGAACCATTTATATATTTATGTATAGCTAGAATAACGTATGAAAACGTAACATTTAACGTATAATTTCGATCAGCTGTTGTAAAAAATGAAAACAGTGTCTCGACTAATTTTGCAATTCAAGAACATTCTGTTTTGCTTGAGCATCAACTTGAATATAGTAAATGAGACAATTCTAAATGACAATCACTGAATTTTAAAATTAGACCATTTTTGCTGACTTGCCTGCTGCAGTGCTCTTCCAACTTGAGGTCCCAGAACTCTATCAAAGGCATTTTGGATGAACTGATAACTGTCACTGAGGCTGCTTTCTTGGACAGAGACGACGCCTCCTCCATACCTGAAAACAAAATGCTTTAATGTCCTATTTCGCACCGAATCGCCTCAAAAGGTACAGCTCATTATATTTGTCAGTAAAGTAACAGTTAGTTTGTTCGGGAGGAGAATTTTGGATTCGGGTACGTGTTTGTGTAAGCTACTGTATTATACACCTAAAGTTACCTTAAATTTTTGCACATTTCTCGTCTAAAAAGGTTTATAATTGCTGTCGATAACGGACTACGGACGACACACGAAACTACTCCAAATCAAATCCTAGTATAAAATTCTACAAACGTATATAATGTATCGACTCACGCCGTGCGATAAGGAAAGAATCCGAAATGGCGGGATAGAAGTAGTAGTATTGGTTTCGTTTTCCCATCGGCCCACGGTGCAGCACCCGTTGGTTGCCGGTCCACTAGGTGGGGTCGATGGCAAAGGGATCCGTCTGGGTCTGAGCCGCCGCATCTTGCTGAACCACACTGCCACGGTCGCGTTCTGAAACATTAATGCAACGTGTTTTAAATTTTGATACTGTCCATATAAGCGGCATCAGATAGGTAGGTATATATATAGTCTGATGATAAGTATATATATTATATAGATTTACTTGTATTAAAGTTACCAAAAAAGGAATTGAGACAACGAAGACATCGCTACAACTAAAACTTTTTTGCTTAAAAACTAAAACTAAAACAGAAGTTTAACACAGTTTTTCCTTATATTCCACGACGACTTTTCATTTTCTCACTTCTCAAAATACTTTTCATTTTTTCTGGTTAAGGGGGTAATTGCGTTTTTAGGTGTTTTTTTGGAAAGCCATAGCGCAGCTTTTACAGATTCAAATCGCAAGCGGTCCTTTGCATAAAATAGACCTATGATTTGCCTAAAATTACGCTGCGTATTGAAAATCAACCGTTGGTCTTCTTCAAGCGTTTAAAAATTGGTCCTTTCCAAAATTCAAGTTTTTTTACAAAAAGTTTGCGGCACAGCTTTGAATCGTACGATTATATACCTGTTGGGGTTGAAAGTTGGCAAGGTTTTTGACAAGTCTAAAATCCCCAGGCATGCCCCCCACTCTTTCAATAACTATCATTTTACTGAAAAAATAGCTTACAAACGAACGCACCGAAAATTAACTTGTTTTCAAGCCAATTAAGTCAATTAACTTGTTTTTATATATATATAATTAAAGCCCTCTAAAAATGCCCATAGGCGAAGTTTCGAAAAGGTGAGAGACATGCCTAGGGATTTTGACCTTAACAATACTGTGCCGAAAATTCGTGCTCAGGCGTAATTTGTAACTTGATTTCTGTGGGCGCAAAGATTATATACTTAGAAATCACAAAAACCTCGAAAACGCAACTACCACCTTAAATGCAGTTGAGGGGGGGGGGCAAATAGTGGAGCCACATTTTTAGTAGAGCATCTTGGGGGAAGCATTGTTGCTGCAAGAACCCCTATTTCAATTTTTAGATTTTCTGATACGACCACCCGAAATCTGAGCCTTCAGTGAGGGACGTTGTTGCAATTTTTTTCAGAAACCCATGTTTTTTCCGTTCTAAACGTGTTCAGATGGAGTCAGAATAATGTTTATGCGTGTGTGTATATATGTATATATATATATATATATATACACATACATATATATATATATATAATATATATATATACATACATATATATATATATATATATATATATATACATATATATACATACATATATATATATATATATATATAATTTATATATATATAAACCTAACAACTGCTCTTGGCAGCGACGATGCGCATTTATATACATGATGACTTAGTCATTCGGGTCACTGATATATATATATATATATATACCGCTATGTGCGGGTCTATATACATATTTATATATATATATATATATATATATATATATATATATATATATATATATATATATATATATTTGTTTTCGATTCAGAATAAGAATAATTCCAGCCAAAGTCACTGGAGGGGCTCCAGTAAGCATGACACAGTAAGACGTAGTAAAAAGAGGACACTGTTTAGTTTGGAGTGTTGGACATATGTAGCTAGGAAAAAAACCGTCTTCATTAGGCTAAGCTGGCAGAATTTTTCCTGAAAATTTCTATTTTTTTAGTACCGAAGCCTGAGCCTATACTATGCCTAAGCCCCATACTAAGCCTAAGCCCAAAACCCAAGCTAAGCCCAAGCCTAAATTGAGGCCCAGTTTGATTTTAGTCAAAAATTGGACGATTCTGGTGAATTTGGTCAATTTTTCGAAAGGAACGGGGTCTAAGTGCCTTTGTTGTGATTTTAAAAAATTGCAAACATTATTTCGACTTCATTTAAACACGTTTAGAACGAAAAAACACGGGTTTCAGAAAAAATTGCAAAAATGTCCCTTACGGAGGGTTCAGATTTCGGGAGGTCGTATCTCACAAAATCCAAAAAATGAAATAGGGGTTTTTGAAGCAAAAATACTTCCCCTAGGATGCTCTACTCAATGGTGGTCCACTCTTTCCCCCCCAACTGCATTTAAGCCGGGGGGTGGGGGTGCGGAGCAATGTGAGCCCCAGCTCAAGTACGACCCTCTAGGGGGGTGCTCAGGCCGCAAAGAGGCGGGCTGCAGCACACAGTAGCGTACCTAGGATTTCGCGAAGGGGGGGGGCTGAACTGATGGTCGACGACCGGGGGGGGGGGTGAAACGCGCACGCAGTCCCTGAAGGTTTGGCCTTTTTAGAATTTTTAAACCAATTGCAACCAAAGTTTTACGCAACATGTCGTGCAATCATAGTGGTTGCAGGGGTCTGGGGGCGGCAGCCCCCATAAGCTGAAGCTTTTTTAGAATTTTGAATTAAAATTTGCATTGAAAAAGCAATTCTGAGCAACACGTCGTGAAATCCTATATATCCAGTCGTTGCAGGGGTCTTGGGGCGGCAGCCCCCAGGAAAAAATTTAGAGAATTTTTTATTTTTAGGCCAATTTTGGTGAATTGGAGACGTACAATATATATCGGACATTTTTTCGGACAGGCAATAAAAACTAAAGGGGAAGACAAGACAACCTTGTTTAAAAATTTGCCTTAACCCTTTCATGCCGGGACTTTGTACCTCACCCTAGAGTATTAACACAGAAACCGTGCGCTTTCCATAGTTGAATGCTAAAAATAAACTACAATATCCGCTGTATCTGATGCACAAAAAGCTGACTGCCGGAGTTGCGATTAATTAGCATAATGTGGCCATAAAGAAAATACTACTTTTGGGATGAAAAAAAGTCAAATTTTCACATTGCTTAACTAAGCATAGGTTTTGTTGTATGGCAGTAGAAGTAAAACTTGGCTGCTAAATACAAAGATCTACGATTGGTAAAAAAAAGGTTCGAGGATAAGCTGACTGGAACAAATTAGCTAAGTTTAATAGACCCAGATAGAGTATTCATAACGTTGGTGCCATATGGCCCGTCCAGGCATGAAAGGGTTAACATTTCACAACCCCAGTGAGATGACACCGCAAAGGAAAAATTTTTTTCGATTTTGAAGCCAAGGATCAAGTTGAGGGAGGGGCCAACGTGCCTTTTTGGCCGAAAATCTTTCGAAGTATGTCTACGGGGGGGGGGGTGCTATGCGTGCGTACCCAAATTTTTTATCCGAGGGGCGAGGGGGGCCAAAATCGCCGAGGGGGGGCCAAAACCGCTGAGGGGGGCTCTGGCCCCCGCCCCCCCCCTCGCTACGCCACTGAAGGGGGGGAAGGCTAAAATCGCGAAGGGGGGCTGATGTCCCCCTAGCCTAGCCCCCTCCCCCCTGGGTACGCCACTGGCAGCACACCCAGCCCCCTGAATACGCCAATGCTTCGGCAAAGGCTGAGGCTAAGGTTTATATAAGTATAGTCTAGGCCTAGAATCTGGCTTACCTTCTCGCAAAGCTATGCACATGTGACTGTGCGTGTGCGTTTGGGTCCAGGTCGATTTAGGCTTAGGCTTATTCCCAGAGTTATTATCAAGCTTAGTTTAGGCTTAAGCTTAATTTTGTAATTCTACAATTCAGTGTACGTTTATATGCATAGCTTTGCAAGAAGGAAAGCTAAGTAGGCTTGGAATTACAAAATCAATACAAAACCGCAGAGGATTCTTGCTTCTGTGACAAGATTTTAATTAGTTCCTTCACAAAAACTATACGCAGTGCTCTATTCCCACCACGGGTTAAATGCAGTTTGGGGGATAGAGGACCTATGTTTTTGAGTAGAGCACCTTGGGGGAACATTTTTGCTTCAAGAATCCGTTTTCATTTTTTGAATTTTCTGAGATACGACCCTCCGGATACTGAGCCCTCGGTGAGGGACGTTTTCGCAATTTTTTTCAAAAAAACCACGGTTTTTTCCGTTCTACCGTATTTAAATAAGGTCAGAATAATGTTCACAACTTTCTAGAATCAAAAGTGCACTTTGATCCAGTTCCTTGCGAAAAAATGGCCAAATTCGTCAGAATCGTCCAAATTTTGACAAAATTGGGATATTTCGGCTTGGGCTTAAGCTTAGCATGGGGCTTATATAGGATTTTAGGCTGAGTAGCAGGCTTAGACTTAGGCTTAGGCTTAGCCTCAGGCTTAGGAACTAAATTAAAATAGAAATTTTTTGGAAAAATCTAGCCAGTTTAGCCCAGAGAATTCTGCCAGCTACGCCTAGACGATGCATTAACACATTATAGCGCACTCAAACTCAAAACTATCCAATAACAAAGACTACAGCCATACATGTAACAGATCAAAATTTTGGGTACCCCTCAATTCACCCCCCTCCTTGGTGGGACCCCACCTCCCTTGATCCACAAATTTGGGACACCCCTCCTTCCTCCCTTCTTTTACCACAGGTGGGAGCCCACACTACCTCCCCTGGGAGTCGGGGACCGAATTTTGTGGAATCCTCGTTCAATTAAAAAACACTAAAATGCTATTATCGACGGGTCATACTTCAGAAAAATTTTGGATAGGGGATTCTTTTATAAAAAATCTTCCCTCAAATTTTTCCTCCCCACACCGAACAGCAATTGATCTCTTTTTTCTATATCTTTTCGGCTTATATTGTCAAAAATAAACTAAGCGTCTGCGATAACCTACAAAAATATGTTATTGTGGTGAATAACAACTGTTCGAAATCCCACCCATGCCGCTAAGATTGCATGTGGACACATCCACTTAATTTACGATTTGAAAATGATACTCAGATGGAGAAAATCCAATGTAAAAATTGTCCACATCTTTGCTTGAATCTGATTGGCTGAAGCCAAAGCACCGGTTTTACGGAAAAATGTGCCAGTTCACATGCCTATAGCTAATGCACATTAATGAGTTAGATTATGAAATTAAAAGCTCTTATGTAAAAATTTTCGCTCTTTTTACTTAAATAAACAGTTTTTACTTTGGAGATCTCTAGTTTTGGTAAAGTTGAATTTTGTCAAGTTGCTCGTTCGCAACCGGTCAACATTTTTTCAAAAAACTAACGCTAGAAATAAAATCTACGAGTCAAATAACCTATAAGCCCGCCAAAAAATTGTAGATTTGTGCTTCATACTCGAGGCATGCACAGTTTTCCGCTAAAAATTTGTTTAAAAAACCGGTTTTCGGTTTCGAACTCAGCGAAACCGGTGTGAACCGGTACCAAACTCTTATTTGCAGCATGGCGGATCGAGACCTACAATTTGATATACTGGCGGCACGGAACGGTTTAGCACAACTTGAGATACGTGTGGCTAAAAAAAAAAAAGATCAAAAACATGTTGCTGAAAATTGATTTCAGTTATATCTCGAGTCATACCAAATCGATATCTCCGAAATTTGGCGAGCTGTTACAAACTGCTATGGTGCATAACATATAAAAAATTCGAGTTTGTTTGTTTAGGCAGAAGGAAAATATAAACGATTAAATTTTAAAATTTCCGCATTGTTGGTGTTTGCGTCCTATTATAGGTTTGGCGCTATCGCGCCAAACCTGATTACACTCACAAGTACTCAGGTTTTATATACCCATTCATTCTGTATACATACATATTGGAAGTAAAACCCGTTAGATCATTAACGACAGCTCAGCATTGGCGCAGTAGCACAAATGGTAGATTGCTAGTCTACGGAATCACAGATGTGTGGTTCGAATCCCCTCTGATTTTTCTGATTCTGATGCTGTATAGTACGGATCTGCCCTTCTTAAAATAACATAATCACATACGTTATAATGAAATTCTTCACTGCGTTGGTGATTTTCCTGCATCTCGTTAAAAAACTGCCATGGCAGAGCCTCATTAGCATTCAGTCATTAATGAAAAAAATTGACTCAGCCTGCTCTTGTCAAATTAATAGTCATGTTTTTTTGCAATGCTAGCGTGGGTACTGATTTAATTGTATGACATTAATTTTTGTTGTCTTACTTTTTTCAGTCCATTCAAGTCGATTCACTTCTGCTGCTAGTTGTTTACCACAACTAGACAGCTAAAAATGTTCCTGTAGCAAACACGTTCAAGTTAATTTGTGCAGATTTATGTAATGTAGTTCACATTCTTAAGTTTTGACATTTTTCGCTTTTTTAGTTAACGTTTAAAGTATAACAGGACGACTGTACCTCCTATTAGCTATATAACGCGGTCAAAATCACAGCGTTTAACAGGTTTAGCGTTTCGCAGTAGGAGCTATCACTCAACAACACTGACTAATTTACTGAATATTTTAATTGAAAATCAAAATCGAAAACAAAATCGGATAATCGTTTTTGCCCCCTTGCTTGACTGTAAAGACACAAACACTGTTTTTAAGACCTGGTTATTACATCCTACATGCTAACTGCTAGTAACTACCAACGTGTTGAGACGCAATTATTACATCCGCCTGCGTACATAGAAATTATTTACTACTTAGCTATCGACTACTATTTAATTACTACTCAACTAACTACTACCTTGAATTGTAGTTAAGAAGTCTAATGGTAAGTGAGGCTTGGTGTGTAACAAGGCAGGAAAAAACTATTTTGTTTTTGACAGCTTCCTTTGCAGCAAAGTTGTAAACTAGGAACTTCCGGAAATAGTTTCTTATTTAATTTACTACTTAAAAGTGTCACTCGTCAGTAGATACTTCCAATTAGCGAAATTCATTTCCAACTAGCAGAAGTTTTTTTAATTAAATTTACATTATATTTTACATACGTAAGTAACTTAAACGAAATTTCATTAGTAAAAAATTTCAGTACTTCGATACTCAACCTGGGTTTGAGCTTCATAACGTAGATGTACAATGTATGTGTATGTATGTATATATTATATATATAATATATATATATATATATATATATATATATATAATATATATATATATATATATATATATATATATATATATATAATATATATATATATATATATATATATATATACAGCTAAGTCATTATTTAAAGACAAGAAAAAGACAAGAAAAAGAAGTCTTGCATTTTCTTGAAGAAAAAGAAAAAGAAAGTAATTCTGAAAAAATTTTTTCACAAGAAAAATAAAAAAAAGAAAATGAAAGAAATTTTGGACAGCCTAGTTTCTAACTATTACCTGACTTAATGGATTAGTAGTCTGGCTTGTTGCTGGCGTTTTCGGGCTTCCAGGTTTTAGTTACTCCGTAGCTAATTCAAGAACGAAGCTACTAAATATTAGGGGCGAAGTGAACAATATATAGGAGTTCTAATATTAACCCAACAATCCTCACGGCATTTTTAGGACACGTTAAATTATAATATAATTTCACTGAGTATTATTAAATCATTACATTTACATGTAGTTTTGATGAAATACAAATTTTTCAAAATGCAATTACCACCTTAATTGGCTTTATGCAAATTGTAAAGCTTTTTAAAACATAATACGCGCATCAATAATTATTCTGAAGCATGACCTATTTCTACGCTTAGCTTACTGCTTAGCTGACTAAGCAGTTTGCATATATTTCGTAATAATTGGTTTACAATTAATATTTAAAATGGAACACTTTGTAATAATCCGTAGTAATTGGTCCAAAATATCTTCATTCCTATTATCTATTTCAATTTGAGAACTCATAGTAAACAAAGGAACTTTTATGTTTTTGACAGCTATGGCATCCATTAGTGTACCTACATAAAAGTTTGTTCAAAACAAGAGGTATAGATTCAGCGTTATTGTGATTGTATAAATCCCTTTTATGGTAATGACAGTTTAAACACGCTATTATATAGTCCGGTATAAATTTTTCGGTTCTCAGATTTCAGCTTAGTTCTCGTTTAGTCACTGATCGTGAGTTGTGCTCTTGTTCTTCAAGTAGAATTTTTGTGGGTAGGGTTCTTGATTGTAGTTCTTAAGTATACAAAAGAGCTATAATCCACAGTAGTGGAAATTTAATAAAAAGTGCTTAATAAATGTGCTTTAATAAATTTAAAGTAATAAAAATTTAATTTAAAAAAAAAAAGTAACAATAAGGTTTTAAATAAGTCGTGTCATATATTTTTTAACTAAAGCTATGGATATAAAAATACAAATTGAACTAAAAATTCATTTTAAAAAAATTTAAACATTTTAATTTTAATTTAAAAATTGAAAATAGTGTAAAATTTTCAATTTTTAAAATTACATTGAATTAAAATTTGAAAATATTGTAAAATTTTCCATTTTTAAAATTACATTGAATTAAAATTTGAACATTTTTAAAGGCTACGTTATTGTACAAAATGGACGAGAAAAATAAAAACTGTTCAGCTTTTAACTCAGTTTAACAAGTTTTTTCAAATTTAATTAAACGCTGATACGAAAAAAATTTGTATAAGTATATACATATTACATATTATTTCTGCGCACGTATTCTACTACATGTTTATTAACACCAATTGTGTATAGCTAAGAGGTTTCTTTTTAAATTTAATTGTTTTTATTTGTTTCTTTCAGATAATACCAGAACAAAACAAAATGGATTTCGACATTGGTCTAGTAATGCTGATGCTAACCCAAATTTTCGGAGTCATTTTTTGTGCGATTAGCACCCTGCGGCTTCACTTTCCAAACTGTCTGGCAAAACAACCATCAAAAAAGATCAACGCGTATTATCGTTTGCTACAGCAGCATCTAAATTTCACCGACATCCTAACTTTGCTCCTGTTTGTGCCGCATGAATTGAGTAACAAATTAGGTGGTCCTTCGTGGACCCATTCTAACCTAACCTGTAAATTGGTTCAATGTTTAAACAGCCTAATATTTCACGTTTCGTCTAACCTGATCGCAGTTATTGCTATAATTCGTTGGATCGATGCTAGACGCTACGGACAAACGGCGCAAAGAAAGTTATTTCTCACTCGTGTTCTGATAACGGTGGCTTGGGTCCTGGCTATACTGATTAGTACGCCTTCGCTGCTGGTAGGCCAAATATTGGTGTTTAGAAATGTGTTGAATGGCACTTGGTTCGAAACCAGGGGGTGTTACAACTATTGGGTGGTCACCAGGGCTATAGAGAGCCGCAACACCACCTATATACTCGAACAAATCTATTATGTGAGTCACTTACTAAGCGTGTTTTGGATACCCGCGGGGGTTACGGTAGTGGCGTACGGTTTTGCCGTTCACTCGTTGTACAAGCGGTCAAGTAGAACCTCAATTCGACCTAGGGCAGGTAGACCGAGCGGCACCGATCGAATGCGGAATAAACTGCTTCATACATCGACCTATTTGGTGTTATCCTATTTCGCCTGCTGGCTGCCCTATAATATCGTGTCTACCATGGATGGTGTAGTCCATGAGACAATAACGTATGTGTTTTATTACTTTATCTTGGTGGGCACTTTAATTCATCCCTTTTGCTACGGTATTATCTCCATCTACCTACCTAAACTGAACTGCTGTGCCGCTAGACTGAGTCTAAAGAGTCAGTCATTGCCGCAGACAAATACGACAATGATTACTAATCGAAGCGATTTCAGGAAAATGTCGCGGCTTGTGCCGGACAAAATCCTAGTTAATGGTGCTGTGTGATGATTTAAAGAATAGCAGAAGCCTATTTTGACTTTCTTATTTCTTATTTCTCTAGTGGGAATGAAATCTTGGCCCCGGTTTTCTAGGCAGGAATAAAAAAAGCATTCAAAAGTATAAAGACGAATTAAGGAACAGAAATAAAGACAAAAAATCATTAATAACTAGCAAAAATTTAGTCTACTTTCATATTTATTAATGTTATTAAGGAATTTCACCTTTTTTGACCTAAGACAATATTTTAAAGTCATTTGTTATTTCTGGCTAGTGGGAACCGGGCATTACTACTGAAATAAGAATACCGTATTTGACGTTTGTTGCTTCTCATCCATTACCTTAGCTAAATCAAACGAAATTGACAATCCTTAATGGATGAATCAGAGTGATTGATTTCACGAGATGACTCACTAATGGCCATTGAAGAGACGAAAACATATAAACTAACAATAATATTGTAATTATTCTGTATATATATATACATGCCTGAGTGTACAAATGTTGTTTCAAAAAAACATTGAAAATAAAACTGATTATTGTACGGTGTTGCGAAATCGCTGTTGTATTTAAGTGTTTTACACCCATAACAAGCTCTTCTGCTGAGCGCGAAGCTGGTAGATTGTGAGGCCTGAGTGTCAATATTCCAGAAGAAATATTATATTTTAATATTGTGACAATAATATTGGCCGCTTCTTGTGACAAAAAGATTTTAAATACCTATTTCTGCACACATTCACTGCTCAAATAACCACAAAACAGTAAATTGTAGACCAATTTTTGAAGTCGAAAAATCAGTGTTTTTAAAAAGAGAAGCATCACCGAGATTTGAACTCGGACCACAGGACTTAAAATCCTAGTGCTAACCATTACACTATGAGACCTCTAGCAAGAAGATGTTAACTTTGACTATTGAAAGTTCTGTTAGCGTTCTTGGCAAATCACGAACTGTGTAAATAGATAACTAGTACCAGACCAGATATTACTTACAAATTAGATAGTGATTATTCAGTTCAAGTGATTAAATAAATCGGACAACATGAATGCAGTCCAATATTTAGTATTGCTGTTGATTTGCTTGGTGCTATTGCCTGCACACGTGCATTTTATTAGGTATGCTTAATTCAGATTTTTCGTCAGCTCGGTTGGCTCAAATGGTTAGCATCTACTGAGCATCCGATTGCTGATCCTAAGGTCGGAGGATCGATTTTGTCTCGAAGCTGCATATTTTGCATTCTGCGGCAGCTCTAGAGTTCCCCAAGTTGTTGTTTGTGCATCAAGGGCGCACAAATCCAACTGTTCTAGAAAACTGCTGGTATGTAGGTCAGCAAATAACCCCCCAGCTTGTGTGTGCATTCAAGTTACATAGGTTGGCTTTTAAGAGCCGCGTTTTATTTGAAGAAGATCCTCAGCACTACAAGCAGGTCGCAACAAACTCTATCTGAAATAAGTTTAACCTTAGTCGCAAAACGTTCCTTTTTAGACTGTTTTGACGACTGGAATCTGAAAAAAGCAAAAAAAACTAAAAACTGGACTCAAAATTGACCTTTTAACGACCTAATTATAACACCATTCATCCAGATTTGAAACGAAATATGATACATACCTTAATAAAATACACTTTTTTAAAGTTTTTTAGTTACTGTAAAATAGGGTAAAATTAGCAAGGTCTTTTTTGTAAAACCAGATTAGGTAGGCAGGAGGTATTTTCATAATAGTTTAAAGCTAACGTAAACTAGCCAGGGTAAGCTTCTGATAAAGTTGTGACGTAATTATGTTGACAGAGTTAGAAACTAAACAATCAAATCTAATTATAATTCTAATTCTAATCAAAACGCACTGAAAAACTACGTTAAATAAAATCAGCTTAAAATTTGATATGAAACACACCGTAAATGTAATTTGAGCGCAGGTGGACTTGTTTACGAATTTTAGTTGTTTTTTAATTAATTGTTTTCTTACTAATATCTTAACTGCAGTAATCTGCATTATTATTGTTTTGTTATAGCATATTATGTCCCCAACGGGATTTTATGCATGTTTATTTTCAGTAAAACATTAAACATTAAACATAATAGGACATCGTAATCACGGGCATATATTTTTTGCATAATTCTAAAACTTATTCTAAATCTATATTTTGTCGGCTCACATGAAATATGTTTCCAGGTTCTAAAGTACAACATAATCAAACCTGGAAGTTTTAATGACAAATTTTCGTGACAACTTTTAAAAATTAACAAGAGTTAAACTCACGAAAACTTAATTAGGTAAGCCTCAGAACGCTTTTTTGTATTTTTTGCATAGTTTTCCACAAAATGGCATAATTTCGCATTAACTTTGCAGACAATTAAATATTCAACTGATGTACGCAATCATTTGTGGAATGCCAAAACTTGAGTCAAAATAGTACTTTTAAAAATCACGTCTGACCGAGATTTGAACTCAAACGACTGGATTGGAAATCCAGAGTGCTAACCATTGCACTATGAGACCACTCGAATTGGTTTGTTAAGTCTGACTGATGTAAGCTCGTCGTCAAGCGTAGCTAAATTTAGGAAACATATATACCTTAAATAAAAAGTGTTAGTACTGTATGTTTGATATTTAATAGTGGTGATATAAATTGAAGTATTGAACGACATTAACTGAGTTATGTCACGTTATGTTACGTTATGAATCGCTATTGCACTTTTAATCTAACCAAGAAACTACTGTTTCTTACACGACATTAATTGTCGCTCATCACAGTAATTTTCTTGCTATGATTAACATCAACATGCAGTAATTACATGTACTAGCCCGCTTGGCTCAGCTGGTAGTGCGTTGCGCATCTACAGAGCATCTGATAGCAGATCAGAGTGTCGGCAGTTCGATTCCGCCCCGGTGCTGCGTGTTTTGCAATCTGCAGATGTTCGAGCTGGAAATTCAGCCGTGTTGGTGTTCATACGATGCATAGCTGATCACCGAAGTACCTACACGTCTAGTGTTAAATAACACTAGAAATTGGACCTACCCGGATTAACGTAGGAATCTGAGATCCTGAATATATGTAGGTAGTAGTAGTAATATATCCTAGGATCCGCGTAAAAAAAGCCATCATAAATATGACCCCTTGTAATGACTCCACAAGGAAAGTACAATGGGGTACCATGGGAAATCTAGGAAGTTCTAGACAAAAATTGAACCCTACATTTGCACTTACATAAGAGACAAAAAAAACCCTAAAAACGAGTTTTTTCCAAAAATTCGGAAAAATTTAACTCAGAATGTGGGCACATTTTTACTTATCACCGACCGAATAACGTGGCGATTTGGGCTAGGTATATTTTGCATAGTGTTCGTCCAATATAGCTGCTATGGCCCAACGACCGCTGCTGACCGACTTATGGTTGTACGTCTTTTGACAATGTTAAAATTGCAGCGATACTTCAAAAATAGCGAAAATGAAAAAAGTGATGCCCCTGGCAAGATTGGAACTTGTGGGGTTCGAATCTCCAAACCGACGCACTATCAACTTTGCCACCGATTCATATTACACATTTAACTAGCCTAAATAGCCTTTTAATGAACTGTGTAGTGTGTCTCATAAAGTGTAATTTTAAAGGTGATCAATGGCCTACAGATATGTATGTCTACAAGGTCTACAACATCAAGGTCTGACAAGAACGGTTGCGCTCTTTTGCTTATCGCTGAAAAATGGCAGGAAGTGATTGTCTTCGGTTTTGCCATCGTTGAGAACCAATGTATATATCCTACACATGCAGATGCAGGAAAAATTAGCACTAACTGCAGTCAAAAGACAGTGTAGACAATGTACACACAAACAGATACCTAATGTGTGCGTCACAATTCTATTAGCTTCGTTTCTGAGACTTGCAATTCTAAGAATAAGGCTGAACTCTAATTTGTCAGCTGTTTTTGTCTCGGATAGAGCAATGTTACTTTGTCGTATCCTATAATTTTCAGACATTTTTTATGTCAAGTTTTTGGTTAGGCTCAGGTTTAGTTTTAGATACGTTGAATTTGCTCGTGTTCCAAAACGTAGCATTTAAACGATTCGTATCCTCTTGACTATATCTAAACTATTCTTTAGATTGAAAATTAACATAATATTGAAACACTTTATCTATTGTTTGTATTCTATTATCTTCTGTGATCTGAATGAATCCGAATTTGCGAATAGTCACAGAAATCACGCCCCCTATTTTGTCTCACGGTTTAGCAATTTTCGGTCGCACTTTAGAATGCGCATTTGTTAACAAAACAAGTTGACTTTATTTGAAATTGTCATGATTTTTCAGTTAATGTTATGATGTTATAATGAAAAATTATCTGCTCAACGAGTTAATATTCAACAGGAAATTAAGCGTGCCAGCAGGACTTTTTCCCACTAACGACCCAACACTACTGATTACCTTAATTAGCGGCAGTCATCAATATTAATCGACCGGGTGGGGACCCCCCAAGTGAGGCGGAAACGTATCGCTTGGCTGTAAGAGTTTGTAGCAATTTATTCATTAGCTAGGATTTTATTCTCACCTCACTTATTTGATGCGAGCTTTTCGATTTTTGTTCCTTCTAGAGAAGTAACTATTGTTTTGAAATCAACTCTGCATAGTGTAAAAGTAGCAGACACATGGGGTGGGATTCACAAAGCGCGTTTAAACGCAGTCTAAGTTAGACTGCGTTTAAGGTGGTAGTTTCGTCTATGCAGCTTTTTTTGATGAGCTGTTGCTCGGTTGTTTTAGAAGCTATTTATAAGCAGTTTTTTGCATTCCACAGACAAAGAAATAGAGCATAAACATATGTATTTGTTTTGTTAACAATTTCAACAGTTTGTCTAAAATACGCTGTGAAATATCTCAAATTCAGCATTTTTTCAAGTTTTTGCTTTATGTTTCATTTTGGAAAGAATATGACTTGATGAAGTTTAAATCCAATTTAGTCTAAATTTACTTGTAGGTGTCTCAATACATGCATAGGTTCATTTGGATAAGTCATCATGTTGCTTCAGTATTTTAAATCTAAGCTTCAAAATAGGACTTTTTTGAACTTTGTAAAACTTTATGGCTTGAGAAGACAAAAACTACAATGCCTATCAATAATTGCAAAAAAAGGAACCAAGACATTTTAGTTTTCTTCATTTTGGTTAAATATTATGAATATAGACTGCACACATAATCAGCAAATTGACACTTTCGAGTACAAACGAAAAATTGAAATTAATTGAAACAATATTACAACAACAACCCTTAAAAATACCTAAAACTCAAGCTATCTTGTTGCAAGCTAAAATAACAAAGATGAAGCAGCAGCATTAAGCGATAATGAGAACAGTTTATACTTGGTATGATTATGCTTAAAGCTCAATGCCTATTATTATTATTAATAATTATTACTTCAGTAATTTTTGTACTTTTTTAATCATTTTTGTAAAATTAAGTTAATTAGGTAGTTGACTTTACTAACTTTACAGCTTTATGAACTGTTAATAGCGACAAATGAATAAGTAACCAGTATGATAAGCACAATTTTCCTATTATAAAACTAGATCATTCACGTTAGCTGTCATATGAACGTATACTAGCAGCTAAAAACTAAAATAGACATGAAAATACACTATATTATTAGCCTATAAGTTGAATAAGAACTAATTAAAACTATAAAAGTCAAAAATGTTAAAAAACACTTAAGTAAAATAATGAAAATATACTTAGACTAACCTTAGACTAGCGAAAAGGCTAGTCTAAATTCAACACTAGCGGGCGTTTAAGTTAAACGAACGTTTAACTTAGACTGAGCTCGTGAATCAGGAATAGAACGTAATCAAATTTAGAACACGAAAATAGAACAAAATTTACACGCTAATCATATGCAGACTAAGGGCCTATTCCTTTACCGGATTAAAGGGTTAATTATAATCGGACTAAACGGTTTAAAAATTATGTTCAAAAATGCCATTCCAAAACCTCCGGATTAAACTGACTTAACTTTTAGTGCGCTTCTTTTTAGTCGGACTAAACGGACTTAACTATGCACACTAATGTTAAGCGTGCATGTTAAATCCGTCTAGTCCAGTGGTAGTTTAGGAATGGGTTCAGACTAAATTTAAGCCGCAGACTTATTTTAAACCGTTTAGTCCGTTTAGTCCGACTTGTCATTCCAAAACCTCGGACTAAATTAAGTCCAGTCCGTTTAATCCGGTAAAGGAATTGGCCCTTAGACTGGGTCTAAACGTTCGTTTAGCTAGACTGCGTTTAAACGCAGTCTAAGACTTAGACTAGGTCTAAGTTAAACGCGCTTTGTGAATCCCACCCATGTTGTCCAGCGTACATGATGACATGAGAATATTTCAGAAATAAACTTACCTTCAGATTCCGATGTATATATACGAAAGAAGCTCACGTCTGACTTCCAAAAAATTTTCACTCCCAGTAAGTGTTTTGTCCGTAATAAAAAAAGGGTTTTCGGTTTTTTCATTTTTTTGAAGCGAACCTTTTTTCACAAAACATTTTTTTGTTCACTTCACGTTACGAGTTTAGGCTTTTACCAACCTCTCAACTCAAGTCATCCTAGGGTAAGCCAGCTTACTAGCAAACATATGTATACACTGACTTGTAGGATAAAAAAAGTTAAAATTTAACCAAATTTAAAAAAGTTACGGTCATAAGTACTTTAACTTTATCTTTAACTACAACAAAGTTAGTGGTCTTACTTTAACCATAACTTTACTTAAACCCTTTAATGCCCAGAGCATCTCACTCCAGGCAGCGAGATTTTGACACCTTCTAATTTTTTTCCAGCTCGAGTTACGTGCATCGTAAACAGATCACTAAACCACCATTTGATAGAGAAATTAATGGTAAACAAAACATAGTCCGGGTCTAGGACGCACCGTTTTTGAGTTATAAACGCTCAAAGTTGAGAATTTGTGAGAAAATTGCGCCATCGCTCAGGTATGTACCTCACCCTAGAGTATTAACACAAAAGCCGTGCGCTTGCCATAGTTGAAGCAATAGAGTACAACATATATGTAGGTGGAATGCATAAAGGCAGTCTCCGGAGACTCAGTCCAGACTATGTCTAAGCCCTTAGACTAACACTTTCAAGACTAACGTGACAGAACACCCTTTGGAATTCGTATGTAGTACGTGTAGAATTTTTCGTTACGATGTTCTAAAAATACTAATCGGTATGCATAAAAAGCGTCAGTCTTAGGTTAGTCTTGGTTTTCCATTCAAAATTAAGACATGCTCTTCAGCTAGTCTAAGGCTAGTCCAAGCCTTATTTCAGCACTTATTATAATTTTTTTGAAAAATTAAAGCCTGAGGAGTGTTGTCAAAAATCATGTGCATGTTCTCAAGGTTTTTTAATCAATTTTAACGAGGTTCTTGTGAAATGAGATAATCACGAAAAATTGCATTTTTAAGCCAACGGTAGCAATAGTTATGGTGTAGGATGTGTTAACCTTCGTCTTATTACTCAATAATGTACAAAAATTTTTCCAAAAATTTTTGTTGCAAAATCATCATTGCTATACTAATAAATGCATATTTGCAAAGTTTGAAGGTATCGACTTGCACCCAACAGTTTAAAAAAAGTTTATATGACTGTAGAAACTCTAATAAACAATATTTCAGTGTAATTTTCAAGACTCAGCTAAGACTACCTTTCAGAATACCGATTGTTGGAAATCGACCAAAAAAAGCAATTTTGACGAAGATTTTTTGGAATACATTTTTTATACCAGATATTTAAAATACACTATTAAATAGCCCAATTATTCAGCTATAATTTGATATATAGATCGTCCAAATTGGTTAAGGTAGTGATAAGTAGCAAGAGAATAATTGGGAGGCACCGGGAAGTTAAGTCCGTTTAATCCGCGTAACAAATCGCGGACTAAAACTCCGTGTAAAATGCAGCGAGTGGACTAAACAGACTTATTTAAATCAGGTTTAGGAACGGAAATTTTTTAATCGGACTAATTTTAGTCCAGCTGAGAGTTTAATCCGGTGGTAGTTTAGGAACGGGATCGGACTAAAAAGTTTAATCCGGTGGTAGTTTAGGAATGGGTTCGGACTAAAATTAAGCAGCAGACTTATTTTAAACCGTTTAGTCCGTTTAGTCCGACTTGTCATTCCAAAACCGCGGACTAAAATAAGTCCAGTCCGTTTAATCCGGTAAAGGAATAGGCCCATAGTCTGTCTGGACTGATTCTCCGGAGACTGCCTTTATTCCAGCATTCCACCTAAAATATCTCCCCCGTTCGGATTCAATTTAGGAAATATAAAAGTAATCGAACTATCTATTTTAAAATAACAAATCTGGACGCTAGCTTTTGCAATTTTGAAAAATGGGAAAATATATATATTTCTATTTATATGTATATTATATTATATTATACTTATATGACACGTCATCATTTTAGAAATAGATAAGCCAAACGGCAAACCAAATTACTGACAGCCCTTCTATTGATTTGAAAACGCACGGGCTCAGTTCCGACGCTGATTCAATCACAATTACTGCCGATTTTGAAACTGATAAATATCGTGACTTGGTCGGCTCATAATTGTGAAAATACAAAACTAACGTTGGCTTTTGAGTAAAATTTGGACTATTCTGATGCGGAAAAAACGCGCCACGATTATGGGCTGACCAAAAAGTGCAACATAAGCATTAAAATTATTTAAAAAGTAATATTTTTTTGAGCTTACTTTAACTGATATTAAC
Source organism: Trissonchulus sp. WLG1_4 (assembly GCA_030248245.1). Lineage (NCBI taxonomy): Eukaryota > Metazoa > Nematoda > Enoplea > Enoplida > Ironidae > Trissonchulus > Trissonchulus sp. WLG1_4. The sequence goes on along the minus strand of JASANF010020949.1, from coordinate 8,402 downwards.
GCCTAAGCCTTACCTCAACTGTAACTAACTTAAATTGAAGCTTTGCGATTACTTGTACTTTAACTTTAATTAAAATTGAGATAATTTAACTTTTTTGCCCTACAGTGACTAGACCGGTTAGGTTGTTATCTGGGTTATGGCTGATGAGTCATTAAATACCTCATATATGTAGTTGTCTCGCTCTTAAAATTTGTTACTTTGTTTCGTCTATTATGTCTTTGAATTCTGACAGTATCAATTATGCGATTTAGCCAAAGTTTAATCTTGTTTTCAAGGGATGATTTTAATGCTCATAATCATTTGTTTTGCGTTCTTTTGTGCTTATGAGTTTAAAATTCTAAATTAGTGATTATATATTACTCTGGGGTCTGTTGCTCAACTTTACAAGTTCTGCAATTGGAAAAATTCCAAGTGTAAAATCTGGTGATTCGTAATGAGTTTAGATAATGAATTTGTGACAAATAAATCGATTTTACACTTACAGTTGTTACAATTGTAAGATTGTAAAGCTGATCTCCATTGCATCGTAATTTATTTTAGTTGTTATTGCATTACTATTTTATCAAGGGCATTTACTTTGTATTTGGTCCGTTCATATTCTGTTGTTTGATGTGTACAAAATTGAACGAAAGTTTGTCTTGTGGATATAGATACTGTTCACTTGTTTGCTGATCCAACTTTAGTACCATTGGTGTTATATGAAGGTACTGCAACATAGAAATCTTTACAGAAATATTCAAAAATGTGGAAATCCTACATTCTGAATTCATAAGATCAACCTAATTTTGCGCAGCTTTTCCAATATCGTGTTTGTCATTGCGTCAGCCTCTCAGAACATTAGCGGTTAAATAAGGTCATATGACACACATTCTTTGAGGCCAAATATAGTTCTACTTAATGCAAAAGATGTCTTTAAATTTGTAGAGAAAATAACATAACATAACGTCTGGTTCTGACGGGTCACTGTGTTCTGAAAACAAGGGGGATGCACAAAAGCAACGCAATGTCAATGTCACAAAAATGTGTTAAAATAATTTGCAGAAATTGTTCTTTCTTTGCTAGCATTGTGTGTTTGCTGCCAAATATACTTTAAATACAAAAAAATAATGTCACTAAAATACTCTAACTGCAACTTCCGTTGCACAATAGCTGCAATAATTAACAATAATTATACATAATTGCTTAATTAATTAATTAGTTTCTTAATGGCTCACAGCTATTCATCACACCATAAATGACATTAAATGTGGGGTAGTGCGAAATAGTACAAAAACAGTATATTGGAGAAAAGCGCAGGAAATAACGAGACAAGGGGACGTGTCATAGAGGTCCCTCATTTCTCTGTAATGCGGCGATGGCATAACTTTGTTACTTCTCTATCAAAAGTGTAAAGTCATATACGCGGTTGTGATTGCATAGTAGGACCGAGTCATACTTAGTACAAAACCAGACCAAAAATAGACACAAAAGAAAGTGAGGGTTTAATAAAACCCATGAAAAAACTAAGAGCAACTGTTGGCTAAAAAGCCGACAACATTAAAGTGCAATTGGACTACAAAAGCAATACTCAAGTTTGGCAATAAAATATCAACCCCAGCCAATTGGCGCAAAAACACGTCTTTGCATGGTTGACTGACATCGGTCACCAAACCGTTCACAACAATAATCTCGACAGCAACAACAGAATATATAAACGAACAGGCAACAGCCTGTACGAAACAATATGCAAATGAGCTGCAAACACGTACCGTACAGCGAACGCATGCAACATACGTATGTACGTACGAGGCGCGATCCGTCGGGAAATTCTCGATAGACAACCTTCACCGTTACTTTGGTGTTCTTAACGCTGATTGAAGTTAATCTATCACAGAAGGATGAGATATTATTAACGTATTACTACCAAGCAAAGCTCAATGCGAGCTTGGAAATATCAAACCTATATTTTCACTTAGTGACCAAAACCTGCTGCGCAACAGATGATTATTTACACAAAGTAATATTGTCCCAAATAAACGAACAGTTGGAAAAATTTTTCATGTAGTGAACTGCCTGTTCTGTATCGTTGAAAGTCGCGGTACATGTATAAAGCTTAACCATGCTAGCTAGCGACTATCAAAAATCACTGACTTCGAACCACATCAAAAAAGACAACTACACTTGCCTTGTGTTTAGACATACAAGTGCAACATGTGCAAATCAGCTTCAGGCTCTGTGTGTAATTTAGCCGTACGTTACATGTTTACGTCCGTACATTATGCAGTTACTACTACAATGACACGTAGACAATAAGGGCTGCAGAACTGACACATTCCGAACACACGGTCACCTGCACCCACATAGTTACACTGATAAAAACAGACAGAGACGCACACACAACTCCCACTTGATTGCACGAAAGTTTCCAAACACCTCGTTCTAAAGAACCTGCTGCGCTATGGCGCAGCAGGAAAAGCAGAGCAAAGCTTAAGGCCAAGGGTTCTATAAGTCCTAACGTAGACTTGTCAAATCAGGGATTAAATAGACAACATAAAATGGTGTTGAAAAAAATGGTGCCACCGGTGTAACCTTGCATAGTCGTAAACTGTATTTGTTATTTTATGCCGATGATTTATTGATATTTGCAGACACAGAAGAAAATTTACAAAATTCTATCAATATTTTTTCTAGCTACTGTACTTTATGAGATATTGAAGTTGACTCCGATAAATCATTTATAATTCCATTTTATTCGAAAAATTTGTCAACACAAGTTTCCATCACATATAAAACAATTGTTTTGAAAATGGAACACTCATGCAAATATCTAGGTCTTTTCTTGTCGCTAGGTTTTTCTTGTAGGCCCAAAAATGGCAAATTGGTGTTTTTTATTTAATGTAGATGTTTTTCATTTCTGAAGCACTAAGCGATCAAAACTATTTAAAAATGGTTATGTTCTGTATGCATGCGCCTATCCAATAAATGGTGCTTGATTTTGGCTGTCGTTACCAGAATCTAACGGTTTTCCTTTCGCTGTGAATTGCCAAAAATTTTGCAGTATATGCCTTTAATTAAGCTAAATCGCCCAAAAAATGTTTAAAATATAATACGGCTACAAGCAAGAAGCTACTTCAATGACACAAAATTTTTCGGGGTCTTACAAATAATTATGTGGGCAGCGACAGTAGTATAGAAATGGCGGTACGAGCACCTCCCGGTGCCGGTGCCGGGGAGGCTGTCAATCAAAGTGATTGACAGCTGTAAGAATGACAGCTAATGAGATTTGATTGATAAGTTATCAATCAAATTTGATTGTTATGAGGGGGGACAATTGTTTGATCTTTGCCGCCTTAATGACAGGCCCCCTTATAAATTTAAAACATTTTAAATTTAAATTACGTAAAATTCTTTGAAAAACACCGCCGGGATAAAAATTTTAAATTTAGTTTGCGTAAATTTCTTTGAAAAAGACCGCCTCGCACCCCCCTAAATTTAAATTACGTAAATGCCCCCTCCTTTGTAAAGCACCGCCCTCCAAGCTAAGCCCCGCCTTTTTCTCAAGCCGGTGCTTCCCTCCAAGCTAAGCCCCGCCTTTTTTTCAGGCCGCTACTTTCTACTAAGCCCCACCTCCTCTTGCAGGTACCTTCCTAAATAAGCCCCGCCTTCTCTTGTCGGTACTTTCCTCGTAACTTAGCTCCACCTTATTTAATAAACCCCCTCCAGACTAAACGTTATCAAAATGCCCTGCCTGCTGCTGCTGTAAACACACCCACACATCACAATGTATGTTGTAATAACCTTACGATCTTATCTACTATTGATCATTACCAATAGCAGACATTAAACACACACACACACACACACACACACACAGTACAGGCACACATGTTCAAACTCACTGCCTACCAAAGTGTCCACTGCAGTGTAGGAAAAAATTTGGACAGAATGAAATTTTGAGTAAATTTTCCCGTTTTAGTCGTTTTGTGTTTCCAGAACGAAAGCGCTACCAAATTTCTGTGTAGGGGGAGTAATTTTTTTTATTGTAATGCAACCCCCTCCATATTTTTTGTTGCCAAATTGTCCAAATTCATAGCCCGCAATAAAATTGTTCTATACACACACGCACACACATTGTGTAGTAATAATTTCAGTCAGTGAGATTACTAGAGCCTACTGCATTGCTTGTGTACACACACACACTGTGTAGTAATGTGTGTAGCAATAATTTCAGTCAACGAGATGAATACGGGCTGTCTTATCTACTACTGACCACTGCACAATAATTTATGTACACAAGACACACGCGCAAGCGCTTACACATACACAGAGCGACAGAAAGATAATGGAAATAAGGCGATAGAATAGATGATACTCTTAACATGTAGTGGTAAAATCGTAGGCTTGACTTCGAAGATAAATTGTTAAAGAATGAAGTTAGGGGGTAAATTTCTCTATTTTATTGAAAGTGTGTTTCCAGAACGAAACCAAAAACTTGAGTTTAGAAACATAGTGAAAAAACAGCCCTCTGCCTTCTTCCTCCGCGACTTGGGACGCGGCATTGGTGCATTACTGTTTTTTTTGTTTTTTTTTAATTTTTTTATTTTTTTTGGTTTTTTTTGTTTTATTTAAAAATAACATTTTATTTACAATACAGCAATACTTTTTTTACATTTTTTTTCGTTTACAATTTTATTTAAAAATAACATTTTATTTACAATACATCAATGCATACATACACATACTATTTACAATTTAAAAAAGGGGCTCGGGGTTTTTTTTTTTTTTTTTTTTCCTTCTTCAGGTGAGCTCCCAATCGTGTGGTTTGAATCCCGCACAAATGGCAAAGTTGAAATTTCTTCGGTTGGATACTGTAACTGCTTTTTGCAGCTATGGGTTTAGGTTCTGAAGGGGGCTTCTTAGGCATTTTCGTTGGCAAAGAGGGGGACTTGCCCAGCCCGATGAGCTTCAATGAACAGTGGCAAAACTTGGACCGTCAAGTCTTACAACGTTTCATGATTAAAATCTCTATCAAAAGTTTGATCGAGACCCAAACTAGTGTGTTTTCAGGCACTGCTCATACTTGAATCTCATTGGTTACATTTACATACTGCAATATCATTGGACAAAATAAATACATTAATTCGGCACAATGTCATTAAACATTTCAAATTCTTCGAAAGTTTTTATAATCTCCCATCTTTCGATTTCCTCCCCATCTCAATTCCAGTTGTGAATTCTGATCGTAATGTGAGTAATTCCGTCCAAAGTGTCATATTCTGCATTGGCGCCAGCTTCAAAAGCATCTCCTTTAGTAACGTAATGCATTACACTTTGAGCTAATACCACGGGAAAATTTACTCAAAATTTCATTCTGTCCAAATTTTTTCCTACACTCCAGTGGACACTTTGATTGTAGGCAGTGAGTTTGAACATGTGTGCCTGTACTGTGTGTGTGTGTGTGTGTGTGTGTGTGTGTTTAATGTCTGCTATTGGTAATGATCAATAGTAGATAAGATAATAAGGTTATTACAACATACATTGTGATGTGTGGGTGTGTTTACAGCAGCAGCAGGCAGGGCATTTTGGTAACGTTTAATCTGGAGGGGGTTTGTTGAATAAGGTGGAGCTAAGTTACGGGGAGAGTGAGGAGACAAGAGGAGGCGGGGCTTTTTTTAGGAAGGTACCTCCAAGAGGAGGTGGGGCTTAGTAGAAAGTAGCGGCCTGAAAAAAAGGCGGGGCTTAGCTTTGGAGGGAGGCACCGGCTTAGAAAGGGAAAAAGGCGGGGCTTAGCTCTGGAGGGCGGTGCTTTACAAAGGAGGGGGCATTTACGTAATTTGAATTCTAGGGGGGTGTAAGGGCGGTCTTTTTCGCAAAGGAAATTTACGCAAACTGAATTTAAAATTTTTAGTCCGGGCGGTGTTTTTCAAAGAATTTTACGTAATTTAAATTTAAAATGTTTTAAATTTATAAGGGGGCCTGTCATTAAGGCGGCAAAGATCAAAAAGCAATTTTCCCCCCTCATAACAATCACAAATTTAATTAATAACTTATCAATCAATATTCTCATTAGCTGTGATTCTTACAGCTGTCAATCACTTTGATTGACAGCCTCACCGGCACCGGCACCGGAGATTGGTGCTCGTACCCCCGCCATTTCTATACTACTGTCGCTGCCCACATAATTATTTGTAAGACCCCGAAAAATTTTGTGTCATTGAGTTAAGCTTCTTGCTTGTAGCCCGTCTATTGTCAATACCTTTTTGGGCGATTTAAGCTTAATTAAAGGCATATACTGCAAAATTTTTCAGCAATTCCACAGCGAAGGAAAACCGTTAGATTCTGGTAGCCAACAGCAAAAATAAAGCACCATTTCTGGATAAGGCGCATGCATACAGAACATAACCATTTAATAGTTTTGATCGCTTCATGCTTTTCAGAAATGAAAAACATCTACATTAAATAAAAAACACCAATTTGCCATTTTTGGGCCTACAAGAAAAACCTAGCGACAAGAAAAGACCTAGATATTTGCATGAGTGTTACAATTTTTCAAAACAATTGTTTTATAATGAAAACTGGGCGCATTTTTCGAATAAAATGGAATTATAAATAGATTTATCGGAGTCAACTTCAATATCTAGTGAGTTCCATAGCTAGAAAAAATATTGATAGAATTTTGTAAATTTTCTTCTGTGTCTGCAAATATCAATAAATAGTAGGCATAAAGATAACAAATACGTTTACGACTATGCAAGGTTACACGGTGGCACCATTTTTCAACCATTATGTATTTATTTAATCCCTGATTTGACAAGTCTACGTTAGGACTTATAGAACCCTTGGCCTTAAGCTTTGCTCCTGCTACGTGGCGCGGCGGTGTAGAACGAGGTGTTTGGAAACTTTGATGCAATGAGACCTGGGAGTTGTGTGTGCGTCTCTGTCTGTTTTTATCAGTGTAACTATGTGGGTGCAGGTGACCGTGTGTTCGGAATGTGTCAGTTCTGCAGCCCTTATTGTCTACGTGTCATTGTAGTAGTAACTGCATAATGTACGGACGTAAACATGTAACGAAAGTTTCCAAACACCTCACCTTCTCGAGAACCTACTGCCTATGGCGCGGCGGAGAAAACAGAGCAAAGCTTAAGGCCAAGGGTTCTATAGCATGCTAACATCAGGACTCTCTAGATCGGACTGATGGACAACATAAAATGGTGTTGAAAAAATGCGTCCACATAGTGCATAGTCGTAAACTGTATTTTGTTATTTTATGCGACAATTTATAAATTTGTCAACACAGAAAGAAAATTTCAAAATTCTATCAATATTTTTCTAGCTATATTGTACTTTATAAATATGAATTGATCAATAAATCATTTATAATTCCATTTTATTCGAAAAATTTGTCAACACAAGTTTCCATCACATATAAAACAATTGTTTTGAAAATGGAACACTCATGTCAAATATCTAGGTCTTTTCTTGTCGTAACTTTCTTGTAGCCCAAAAAAATGGCAAATTGGTGTTTTTTTATTTAATGTAGATGTTTTTCATTTCTGAAGCACTAAGCGATCAGAACTATTTAAAAATGGTTATGTTCTGTATGCATGCGCCTATCCAATAAATGGTGCTTGATTTTGGCTGTCGTTACCAGAATCTAACGGTTTTCCTTTCGCTGTGAATTGCCAAAAATTTTGCAGTATATGCCTTAATTAGCTAAAACGCCCAAAAAATGTTTAAAATATAATACGGCTACAAGCAAGAAGCTACTTCAATGACACAAAATTTTTCGGGGTCTTACAAATAATTATGTGGGCAGCGACGGTGATATAGAAATGGCGGTACGAGCACCTCCCGGTGCCGGTGCCGGAGGCTGTCAATCAAAGTGATTGACAGCTGTAAGAATGACAGCTAATGAGATTTGATTGATAAGTTATCAATCAAATTTGATTGTTATGAGGGGGGCAATTGTTTGATCTTTGCCGCCTTAATGACAGGCCCCCTTATAAATTTAAAACATTTTAAATTTAAATTACGTAAAATTCTTTGAAAAACACCGCCGGGATAAAAATTTTAAATTTAAATTGCGTAAATTTCTTTGAAAAAGACCGCCTCGCACCCCCCTAAATTTAAATTACGTAATGCCCCCTCCTTTGTAAAGCACCGCCCTCCAAGCTAAGCCCCGCCTCTTTCTCAAGCCGGTGCTTTCCTCCAAGCTAAGCCCCGCCTTTTTTTTCAGGCCGCTACTTTCTACTAAGCCCCACCTCCTCTTGCAGGTACCTTCCTAAATAAGCCCCGCCTTCTCTTGTCGGTACCTTCCTCGTAACTTAGCTCCGCCTTTTTTCCATCTGCCTTATTTAATAAACCTCCTCCTGAATAAACGTTATCAAAATGCCCTGCCTGCTGCTGTAAACACACCCACACAT
>JASANF010020947.1:0-42500 GCA_030248245.1 Trissonchulus sp. WLG1_4 | reverse complement strand
AACAAAAACTCCACCAGCTACAAAGTCAAATCTCAAACAGGTCGGTTTAATGATGCAGTATTTCTACAGACTTGGGTGTAGTTTTTGGGGATGGAATAATGGAGTTACTTTCAGTCTTTTCCGAAATTCCTGACAACGAATATAATACCAGGCCCTTTTTGGTTTCTGTGACTTTTCTGAAAGCTCCCCCAAGTATCAAAATTTGGCCGGAAAGGATCCAAATTAATTTGGCTTTTTTTGGATCTTCGTATCATAGACTCGCATATTATTAAGCAAAATTTTCTCAGGGGGCGCAACAAGTATTGTCGACATAACACTATTTTTAAGCGAAAAATAGTAGTTTTAAAAAACGTTTTGGGCATTGGGCTATGGGGGGGGGGCGTCCCAGAAATTGGGTATCCCCCAATTTTGTAGATTTTATTATACGTCGTTTCAGCTCAGTTGAAATGGTTTAGGGTGGTTTAGTTGGTTTTTGTGGTTTAGTAAGACCACATAATCGTGTAATGTGTAACAATAAGATATATTATAATTATTATGTATTTATGTTTTTAAGGAAAGGTGATTGGCAATGGTAAAGACGCTGTAGATAACATTATGGACAGATTCAATATCAAGGTAAGTCAGGGTTTTTTCAAAAATCTTGAAGTTTGAACAAATTTTCTATTTCTATGAGCAAGAGCAAGTTGATCATTTTAGATTTCCTCTTTTGAATATGGTATATTTTACAATTTTTGCAAATTTTACACTTTGGGTTTTATTTGTAATGCAGTTAATGTGTTTAGTAGTATTGATTTTTCAAAATATCAACTTGTTCCACCCTGTTTGTCACCTAGTATATATAGCAAAGTCGGTTTGACTCTACTTAATACTAGTGGCGTATATGCATGTATATACATGAGCAGGTAGGTAGTCAAATCTGGGGGGGGGGGGTCGGAGCAACTTTCCCAGCTACCTTACCGTGGCTTCGTGAGCCGCTGATTTTGCTAGATTTTACATACACAGTATGTGCACGAAAGTATTTCTCACGCTATAGGATCACTAATCAAGAGTTTGATGCGTGGCAAATTTAATTTGGGAAATACTAAAAAGTTTGGCTTTTTTCCATCGTTGAATTAGACTGTTTTATAAGCGAATGGTTAATTAGTTGCTGCTACTTCTAGCTGGATAATCCTTTGCTAATTCTGAATCAAGACATGGGGCGAGAGTTTCTTGGCTCGGTGAATCCGAGGAAATTGTTCAAGGTTAGTAGGAAAATACTGAAATTCTGCTATTTCGACTATAGTATATTTAAGAGTAGATAGTTATTTTGTGCCTCAGAATAACATTTACTATTGAATGTTTTTCGGTGGCCACTGGCCGACCATTTACAAAGCAATGGCAACCCTATTCTGTTTGAATGTCCGTTTTTTCTGTCTACATCGCAATACCGACAAGTCTTTGTGCAGCTTTTGGCAGCAACTTTGCAAGTGAGTAGTGAGTACGATATTGTAAGTCTAGTGCGTCTTGTAAGTCAAGGACAGGTTCAGCTTAATTGGATCCGTAACCCAGGTTGTAAGATAGGGTAACCTTTAGCAATTGTACAGCTTTGTAAATTCCAAATCTAATCTCCAAAACTTATATTCCTACTCTTAGAATATGATTATTATTATTAGCAATCTGTGTCGTAGCTTCTTCTTTAGTCAGCAGGTGAGCAGAAGTGTCCCAGTGCAGTGCATTGCGTTCGGTTGTAAAGCTAATAGCCGCCCGCTGAGAGCCACTCAAGTGATCTAGTTTGACAGGGGCCTGCACGAAATGGTGGCAATAGTTATCAATACCAGTCTGTCGTGATTTCCAAAGCACCAAAGCAAAGTAAACTCCAGGGTGGTACTGGCAAACTGCACTATTCAAAGGCCTTGCTACACGCATACATTTAACGGGGTTGAAATTTTTTTTGGGGGTCTCCGGCAGGGTTGGCAAGTCTCGGGTTTGAAACCGAGACCGAGACCGAGACCAGGCAACCGAGACCACCCAAACGAGACCTACGAGACCGAGACCAGCCCTTAAGGGACCTTTTTTCAAGTTTCAATTTTAAAAATTTGAGATACTTTGAAACGGGAAAAATTGGTAATTAAGTTACAAAAAAGTGACCATTAGGTCAGGTTGCATGAGTGTATGACTTGCGAAGTTGTGAGAAAGTTAACACTGTGACGACCGCATACATGAGAGTATGTGATTGACTGCCGAAGAATACATAGCATTATTTTCCCGCTATTCTGTCAACTTTTGGTTATTTTTAAGTTTCGCACACTTCTTCGCATGCCACAGGGCGTTTTATAGTGCATTTCATACATATATTGGCACTTTGGTAGTCTGACTCAGGTGCCAGCGTAGAATCGTTCGTGTTGGTGCAGTGGTGCCACTAGCAGAAGTTCTGATAGGGGCATCATCACGGACCGGAAAAGTTTCTCCCGCTGACACAGTTATGTGGGCGGAAGGTTTGATGCCATAACCACTCCATAGACCTAAAAGCCTTTGATTGTGCCTAGGTTTTTCAGATACGTAATGTTTTGACATGCGTTTAAAGGTTGGGGCTCGCTCACAAGAAATTCAATTAAACTGCCACCCAATTCACGCTAGTAAAGTTGCAGAAGAAATGTTTAGTTACAAATTAGCTACGAACTTAGCACTATTTAACATACATATTATGCTTGAGAGGTTCTACATGCAAATGCAACATCGCTAACTCAGGCAACCAATTCTACCTCAAACCTTAGTTACAAAATCTAGCTTGATATACAAAGTTTGAACGTGAAGTTAGCCAAAGTTACGGATGAACTATTGAACTGACATTTTTGAGCAGATAGTTTTCACCATTTCATGCTTGGCATTCTGTTTGGAAACTGAGACTGAAAAAAATCTTCGTGATTTTGGAAAATTTTGAAAAGTTCAAGTCTCATCTGAAATACCGAGACCACCCTATGGCAGGTCTCGGTTTTCCTACCGAGCCGAGACTGCCAGTCCTGGTCTCCGGCTAATTTTTGAGACCCTCCCCCCTGATCGATCAAAAATACATTAAATTTGGTAAAATGTTCTCGAAAATGTGTCATTTTTTACTAAATTTTGCCCGAATTTTGGGGACCCTCCCCCCAGTCCCTCGATTTGGGGGGGTCTCCCCCCACCCCTCCTCATACATGTATGCTAGTACTACGGGTGACTAGTCTAATTCAAATTTGAAAATAGACGCTAACCAGTCAACATTGCCTAATTAATGGCAGTAGCATCGACAAAATCCAAATAGCACAAAACGCTGCTCTTCGCATAGCAACCGGTTGACGCAGAATGGCGGTGACTAACCATCTACATCAAGAATGCAGCATACTACCTGTGAAGGAACACAACTTGTTGCTAGCCAGCTAATTTGCCGCCAGATGCAGGGACCCATCGCACCCTTGCCATCATCTAACACTGGAGCCTCAACCGCCGAGAGACATGAAAAGACACGTGTTCAGAAGCCACCTGCAGAAACTGGAAGCAGCCGATAGCGAAATTATGCCGCACGGTAGCGTGAAAGCGGTGCAGAAGTGGCTCCACTCAGACGCAGCAAAGCGGACTATCGTGGACCTTGGGAATAACAGAGTCCTCGGTCGTCCACCACCTCAGATTGATAAATCTGAGCTGACGCTTCCGAGGAGCACCCGCTCAACTCTTGCTCAATTGCGTTCTGGTCACTGTATATTGCTGAACTCATACCGTAATCGTCTGGATCCTGGCGTAGCGGACTCCTGCCCAATCTGTGGGGACAGTCCCCACGATACCCTACATCTATTAAATTGCCCCGCTCGACTGACCGGTCTTTCCCCTGAACACCTCTGGACGGACCCGGTCAATGTGGCTCGAGAACTGGGCCTGGAAACACGGACTTGATGGCGAACATGGGGCGGGGCTATTACAACAACAACAATGGCAGTAGCTGTAAGAATTATATTTTTGAATAATCTTGCTACTACGGGTGCATAGTCAAATTCAAATTTGAAAATAGAAGCTAACCAGTCATTATGGCTTAATTATTTATGCAAGCGAATTTAAAATTATATTATGTTGATGACTAATTGGTTTTATAAGATATTTGGAAATTTTCAAACACACAAATTTCAATAACCGCTTTAAACCAGTTTTTCAAAACAAGGTGGTATATTTTTTTTGCATCAAGCCAATGACTTTTGTAATCTCATGTAACTAAAAGCAGCAAATAAATACTTTCATTGCGGATACGCATCAGGGTTTCTCCAAGAACATTTTTTGGATCTCGTCATCGGCATCTTTGTCATCAATAGCAACACCAGTGCCAAAAAATGTATCTAACTTTGAAGCTTCTGCCAGCGTTGCAGATTCTGTGTGAAAATGCTCGCCGTACACCAGAATTTTGCTAGAAGAGTGCGCGAAACATTTTGTCCGGGGCAATGACTTGAATGAATTGCCGACAGTCACCATTAGTGTTGACTTATGTATACCAGCATTCCATCAGACTCAGCTAATAAGCCCAATATCAGCTTCACTTCGTGAATTGCCATTAATTGTCACTGTCATATAAACAACCGTGGCTTCCTTGTCCTGGGCAGTCCCACAAGCACCCCTGCGTTTGGACAGCAAAGTCCACAATTCTTTTAGTTCGTTATAGTTTAGTTCATTTTCAGTCAAAATGCGGCCTCGCCATTCTTCACTAAACCTTGCTTGCACTTCTCTCACCCGTTCGTCGAATTCTCTCACCCAATGCCTCATGCAATGTCAAGTTTTGTGACTTTCGAGTCAGCCACTTGTAAAGAACGTGTAATCATTAGATCTGGCATAACTGGCGTTGGGTGGGTTTTGTCTCTGGCCAGAACTCCGACGGCTGCTGTTAAAACTGCAACTGGGACTTCTGCAATAAAAAATAATAAGACTATAAAGGTGTATTTTAAATTAGTAAAAGTAGAACATTTTAGTTAGCAAATTACATTAACTAAGTTTAAAATGAGCAATAAAAGTAGAACATTTTAGTTAGCAAATTACATTATCTAAGTTTAAAATGAGCAACAGGGTGTAGGGCATGCTAAATATTAACAAACATGTCAGTTTTATAATTGTTGAAACATTCACTATTACAGTATATATATACACAACAAATTGTGTTTTTACCTTCAACTGATTCCATGTATTTTACGTGGAATTCTTTGGGCGCAGTCCAGCATGTTGTATTCGTAATCGGAATCTGTGTCACTGTATGTAATTTTCTTTTTCTACTTTTTGTATGTTCATCACCGTCCCCAGTATTTTCGTAAAGGCTGTAGCATCTTTCCGTCATCACACCCTTTGCCTTCGAAATCTCGCCTTTGTCTGAAACACTAATAATGGTGTCTGTACTTCTAGGCTTTTGTGTGTAATAGTTCAAAACCATATAAATCAAGTGAACGAATCATGTGGCAGTCGTCATTTACTAACGGCAACGCCATCAATAATTTGTGTTAAATATGGATAGTTCATATAAATAATTAACTCTGACTAATTCTTGAAAACACTTACTGACCTCTTGAATCATAAATAATGGTCACGCCGCGTCGCCGTCAATTTCTCTAGTAGCCACATCAGTTTCTAAAATACGTCTATTATCCGCCATGATAGGAAATGTTATTGAAATAATGCTGATCTAAAATTCAAGATACGTCTACAAATAATAACATGCATCAAACAACTTGTACTTGTGTCTAACAGCGAATGACATGATGATAATGATGATGGTGAATGAAAATGAATGCTGCACAGTGCACACGTACAAATAAACGTAATCTAAGCGAATGTATGAATGAATATATTGTAATCAAACACTAGCGTGTGAAATACACAATGGTAAATTATATACTTGAATGTGTTCATATGTATTTCACTAGAAAAGTTTTCAAGCTTGCGTTGGTCCAGTTCAACATAGTTACATACATACATGGGCGTGTGGGGGGGGGGGGTTTCCCCCCCCCCCCCCAGAAGGCATCTTCACCCCCCCCAAGACAGGTGCTTCACCCCCCCCAGAATGCTTTGAAGGTAGCTAAAACGAAAGTCAAGGTTCGTTACTAAAGCGCACCTATCTCACACCTTAAACCAGTGATTGTACCCCAAACTAGTATTATTGTAATCTCAAAGCCACTTATGTAAATGTATTTCTATAACAAATGTTTTATTACAACTGTACTATAGAGATGAGCTTTACGTCCCTGAGGCCGGGCCGACCGGCAGAAGTTTGAATCAGGGCCGGGTCGGGCCGCTATGCGATCAGGGCCTCAGGGCCGGCCCGGCCCTGATTTTGGCCGGGCCCGGCCCTGATTTCAACCCTGTCCTGACTGTTGTCAGAAGCAAACACGTACGTATGTATGTACGCTAACGCACAGCCTGCGTAACAGCCTGTCGTGTGGTGTGTTCCTAGTGTGTGTCGCTGTCCCATCTTTTCCAATGTTACTCTTAATGTTTGTGTATATGTGCAAGTTATAGCACGATGTAGCGTGCACTCAGTAATTTATACGCACTGTAACGTGAAGCGCCAAGTGCATGAACGAGTGCGCGCAGCGCACGAGTTCATGCACGCGGGCTTCACGTGTTGGTGCGAATAGGTGCTGAGTGTACACTACAAAGTGATATAACATACTTATGTTATATCTGTTACGAAAAATACAGTGCAATAAGTCAATAACTAACAAGCACACCTACAGCAGTGCAATAACTAGATAGTAGATGCACGCTGTAAATCTAGCAGCGTGCACGTAGTTATTGACGTTAGTTATTGCAGTTTTTTCAAGACAGGTATGATATAAATATAAGTTATACTATATACTTGTCTTTTTATAGAATTTTGTAGCTTTTACGGTTTTACTGTTCTACTAGGTTTAGTAAAAAATGTAATACAAGTTTTAGTGTTACATTTAACACAAGGGTCCCTCCCCCCTTTGGTTTTTTGGTCAGGCCGGAAAATTTTTCTTATACGTCTCCAATTGACCAACTTTGGCCTAAAAATAAAAAATTTCGCCCTATTTTTCGCGGGAGCTGCCGCACCCAGACCCTTGCGACTCCGTGGCTTGCTATTCTTTGTTAATATTTTTCGTCAAAGCCTATACATGCATACATGAGTACATTATGCTACATGTCTGACGTGTCTGACATGCTACATGATGTGATGTTACTTTGATTTGTCGGAAAAATATCTGATACGTCTACAATTTACCAAAGTCGGTCTAAAAATTGGAAAAATCGCAAATTTTTTTATAGATCTTGCGTTTGTAAAGCGTCTTATAAGAGTTCAATTGCTAAAAAGTGCATTTTAACCCATTAGGTACAAAAAATCGAAAAGTCACTCCCCCTTGAAATTTTGTTCTGGGTACGCCACTGGTGATGTATACTGTTTTTATTATGAACTTTTCACACAATAAGCTATATATAGTATGTAGGTATTCAGAAGCATAAGCCTTTAAGCATCACACTAAGTTCTTCGACTGACAAGGACAATCGAAATGTCAAGTAATGTCTGCACGGTCTGAAATCTTGATTACTTGCAATCCACAGCTTTGGTCTAAGCGAGACAGCTCCGCCATTTAACCTCTAGCGCTGAAATGAAGCTTTTGATTCTGAATCCTTGTGCTTTTCCAGTCACCCTGCACAAAAATGACAATCGGCTTTGCAAACTTGTTAAATAGTGATGACAGTAACTATGAAATAAACGAAATAGATATTACTAATGACACTCATTCAAACAGTATGTCACCAAATGAACCAACAATTGTCTCAAAATCGCTAATAAATCAAATCAGGGTTGACGCGACAGCGCCCAACCCTAGAATAGGAGAAAAACCACCCAATGCGGATTTTTGAAATTTAATTTTTTAATAACTTAAAATATATGCAAGCGAATGACTTTTAATTTGGTGTGTGTATCCGCCTAGTGGAAGGTTATATGCCTGCAAAATTTCGGAGAGATTGTTGTAGTCTAGCTTGAGATATGAAAAGTTGTCTTTTGCAAACTTGACACTTTCCCTCTTTTTTTTCAACAGCTCTACCGGACCGGACGCTTGTAGGGTTGTCATGATTATATGTTTTTCACATTTAGTTTGACCAAACTTAGAAAGTAACGGGCCACTTTTTTCAATTTCGTCCCCGTTCGGTCTCTGCTGGGAGGGGGGAAACCCCTTTTTTGGGGTCCGAAAAAAATCAAAGTCCGAAAAATTTCTAGCCAACTTTTGAAAAGTCACGCAAGTGAGGTAGCCTCCATCTCTCGCATACAGGGTAGTGTAGTGGTGCTATGGTGCATCTGCTAGTTTGGAGTCGATCGTGTAACTGTACCGCTGGGGAGGGGGCTCGGAAGGTAATTCACGTGTATTAAGGGCGTAGGCTACCTATGGGCAGTACAGCCAAGACGGTTACTGATAGAGGTCTGTCGTTTTGTATGCGAATATAAACCCATATACTGTTGTTGTAAAATTGCATTCTTAAAAACTCGTTAGAAGTACAAAACACAGTTATTGAACTTTTGATACATGCATAGAGAGTCGTATGATAAAATATAAAAAGCAACAGCCGATATTGTATTAACTGGCGCAGTGGATTAATTAATCGCATCATTGTATTCTGTTAATAATGGCTGCAATTGGCTCCCTGGAACCCTTTGTTCCTGGTCAGGAATCCTGGTCAAGTTACAGCGAGCGTCTTGATCAGTATTTCGTGGCAAACGTAATTGAAAACGAAGCGAGACAGCGAGCAGTTTTGCTTAGCGCGATTGGGTCGACAACGTATGGTGTCCTAAAATCACTTGTCGCCCCAAATCGTCCGGGGGATTTGCCTCTTGCTGAACTGAAAGAGACTTTGATGCGTCATTTTGAACCACAACCCTTGACAATTGCTGAGCGTTTTCACTTCCACAAACGCGACCAGAGGGATGGAGAAACTGTGGGCGATTTTGTAGCGGAATTGAGAAAGTTAGCGATTCATTGTGAATTCGGTGAATATTTAGACCAAGCCCTTCGCGATCGTTTTGTTTGCGGCTTAAAGACGGAAGCCATCCAGAAAAGACTGCTCAGCGAAAGAGAACTTTGTTTAGTTAGAGCGATCGAACTTGCACAGTCGATGGAAATGGCTGACAGAAAATCGAAAGAACTCCAAGGTTCAACTGTCCACAAGCTACACACAAAGCATAGTGCTGATTCTAGCTTTCGCCGAAAGACTAATGCCACGAGCAGTAGTAAAGTCTGCTACCGATGCAATAAGCCTAATCATTTCGCTAATAATTGCCGCTACAAAGACTATGTTTGTCGGTCTTGTGGAACAAAAGGACATTTGGCTTCTGCTTGCAAACAAACTGACAGAATGCAAGTTTCAAAGCATAAGCCTAAAAAAGTTCACGAAATTGAAGAAGAGTTCACAGAAACATCTGACAAAGATGATTCAGACTACATTTGTTATGTGTACTCAGTCAATCGTATTGAACCAATTAAAGTAATTGTAACTATTAATAAAAAGAATTTGAGCATGGAACTGGACACTGGCTCGGCTGTGTCAATTTTACCCGAAAACGTTTGGAAAAAACAGTTTTCAGAAATTCCGTTACAGCCAAGTCCAGTTTTGCTGAAAGGCTACAACAACGAAAGTATTCCGGTTCTTGGTGAACTGAAAGTACTGCTAACTGTAAACGAAAAAGTGTACAAAGAAGTGTCCTTGATTGTTGCTAAAGCTAAAGGTCCTCCTTTATTTGGACGCAATTGGCTGAAATTTATTCAGCTTGACTGGAAATCACTCCATAATGTCAAATTAAATTCGAATCAGACTAAACCGAAGTCTAAAGTACTGCAAACTCTACTCAAGGAGTATTCTGACCTGTTCACTCCTGAGCTGGGTGAGCTCAAAGGCCCCGGAGCTTATCTGACTTTCAACTCTCGCATGACACCGAAGTTTTTTCGGCCCCGCCCTGTGCCGTTTGCTCTAAAAGACGGTATTGAAAAGTCGCTGGAAAGGGATTTAAAGGACGGCATTTTGGAGCGCTTGGACTACTCCGAAGGGGCGGCCCCGATCGTGCCGGTAATGAAACCGGATAAAAGTGTTAGAGTTTGCGCCGACTTTAAAGTGGGCTTAAACCAAGCTTTAATAGTGGAGCAGTACCCTCTGCCACGCCTGGAGGAATTGTTTTCGAAGCTTAATGGGGGTGAGAAATTTAGCAAACTGGACATGTCGAGAGCCTATAACCAGTATCCTTTGGACAAAGAAAGTCAGCAAGCTTGCGTGATCAACACGCACAAAGGATTGTACCGTTTTCGCCGTTTGCCCTTTGGAGTATCCTCTGCTCCGGCCTTATTCCAAAAGGAAATGGATCAAATACTGAACGGTTGTGAAGGAACTGGGTGGTATTTAGATGACATAGTTGTAACTGGAGCAAACGAAGCAGAGCATTTGCGGAATTTACAGAAAGTTTTTGACCGTTTGCGGCACAACGGAGCGAAGCTTGGATTTCAAAAGTGTGATTTTTTTGCTGATGCAGTGACTTTCTTGGGTCACGTTATCTCTAAGCACGGCATCGATCCTTTTAAAAAAAAAGTTGAAGCAATAAGAAATATGCCTGAACCAGAAAGTGTCAGCGAGCTAAAGAGTTTTTTAGGGATGGTAACGTACTATGGTAAATTTGTAAAAAATCTGTCGCAACTAGTTAGCCCTTTGACTAAATTGCTTGCCAAAGATGCCGAATGGAGCTGAGACGAAATCCAAGCAAAAGCATTTTTAGCTGTGAAAGAAGCACTGTCAAGTCCACCAACCCTGATCCATTATGATCCTAATTTACCTGTGATTTTGGCTACAGATGCGTTTCAACACGGAGTTGGAGCTGTTATTTCTCATAAGCTGCCTAATGGTGACGAACGCATGATAGCAGCGGCATCAAAAACCTTGTCCAAGCAAGAAAGAAAATACTCACAAATAGAAAAAGAAGCATTTGCTATCGTTTTTGGTGCTAAAAAATTCTATCAGTATTTATGTGGTCGGAAGTTTACACTAGCTACTGATCACAAGCCATTGGTTGCTATTTTTGGCCCTAAAACAGCAATCCCGGCTTGTGCCGCAAGCCGCCTCCAAAGATGGGCCATAATTTTGTCTGGGTTCTATTATGATATAACCTTCAAACGATCAGTGGAACACGCAAACGCAGACTGTTTGTCACGTCTTCCCCAACAGAGCACAGAGTCAGAAGAAATAGATACGTCTTCTAAAGAAGTCTATCAACTCTACACTGACATTACTCAACGTTTGCCTGTAAAGTTTGAAGACATTCAGAAGAAAACTAAAGAGGATCCAGTACTGAAAGATGCCTTAGACTACACCATCAGTGGCTGGCCTACAAAACTAAACTCCGAAACTGATCCCTCGTTACGTCTTTTGCATGAGCGTCGACATGAGCTTACAGTGCATGATGATTGTCTGTTTTGGAGAGGCCGTATTGTGATTCCCGAAAATTTTCGTGCTCAATTATTGAAAGAACTGCACTCTGCACACTCCGGAATCAGTCGAATGAAGTCAAAAGCAAAAGAATTTATGTGGTGGCCAAAAATGAATGCTGATGTCAACGATGTAGCTAAAGACTGTGCTTCGTGCAATGCTTGTGCTGCAATGCCTCCTGCCACTACTGGGAATTCTTTTTGGCCTGTCACAGCTACGCCATGGGACCAGTTACATATAGATTTTGCGGGCCCATTTCTTGGCCACATGTGGTTACTGGTGATTGATTCACATAGCAAATGGCCCGAAATTTTCAAGATCAAGCACGCCAATTCCACAACAACCATTAAAGTGTTACGGCAACTATTTGCACGATTTGGGATCCCGACAACACTTGTGAGTGACAACGGCAGCGCCTTTACTTCACAAGAATTTAAGGATTTCTGCAACTGCAATGGGGTGTCTCACGTTCTCACACCTCCTTATCATCCACAATCTAACGGTGAAGTAGAGCGGCTAGTCAGCACTTTCAAGCGAGCAATGAAATCTGGAACTGAACCGAATCTGCAAAAAAGATTGGCCAACTTTTTGCTGAACTACAGGACCACAGCACATACAACTACTCAAACGACGCCAAGTAAACTGATGTTTGGTCGAAATATTAAAACCAGACTTGACCTTCTGAAACCTGGTCCCCGTCAAGACAAGTCCCAAAGTTCAACAAAGTTCACCATTGGCCAACCAATTTGGTTTCGCAACTATCGTGGTTCAGACAAATGGCAACGAGGATTCATCAAAAGATTGAAAGGGACCAGTGTTTACGAAATAAACAGTGGTAATCAGCTATTTTCAAGACATGTTGATCAGTTACGTCCCAGAAAAGAATCTGCCACAAAGAGAGATTCGACCAAGTCACAAGTAGCTGAGAATTTAGATTTCACTTTTCCAGTGCCACTGCCACCATGCCGAACACATCCATACTGTCCAACTCAACCACAAGAAAGACCTGCACCTAACCAAGCCGTGGGCCATCAATTCAGGCCTACAGGTCGGCGATATCCTGTTCGAAATCGTCGCCCGCCTGAACGGATGTCTCCGTTGGAATACGAACAGAGACATTACCGTTAGCCGAAGAATTAACTAGAAAGGGAAAAATGTTGTAAAATTGCATTCTTAAAAACTCGTTAGAAGTACAAAACACAGTTATTGAACTTTTGATACATGCATAGAGAGTCGTATGATAAAATATAAAAAGCAACAGCCGATATTGTATTAATGTTTTTTTTTTTTTTTTTTTTTTATTTACTTTTTTTGTTTTGGGTAGAGCAGATGTATGTACAGTATGTTAGGTGTGTTGTATTTATTGAAACTGCTCCTTACGAACAGTTTTTGCAATAAGGTATTAAACAACTGTCTAATTTAACCACAGTATGGTGAATCTGAATTTTGCATCCATTTAAGGGGGTAGTGTCGCGAAAGCAGTCGATTTTGCGTAACTGTAAAACAATTTTAGAAAAAGATAAGACATCGTTCTATTTATATTTTGAAAATATATGTTGAGGCAAGTATTTTCGCCAAGTTTCATTAAAATTGATGCAGTATACTGTTTGCAGTGAGGTCGCAAAGTCGGAAAAATGACGTTTTAAAAACCTATTCACATTCGATTTTTTCGTCACAATTATCAACTTATTTGTTTAGTTTGTTTACATAGACCCAATGGACATATGTTGTAGTTTATGCACGCAAAATTTAGTGCAAATTGCTTGAGTGGTTGCGGAGTAATACCTGTTTGAACTGTGAAACTGTGCGTAAACAGTGAAGTACTCACAGCAATAATGATAAATTGTGAAAAATTTAGACGCTTATTTTAAAATCAAAAGAAAAACGAACCTTCATTTTTCCTTTTTCTTATTTGTGGCAAAAAACTGTGCGTCGACACGTTATGTGTGCTTCACAAGCTGGCCAATCTGATATCTGGCTGAATTTTTTGAATTTTCATGTCCTTATTGTGTAATGTCTGGCTTACAATCGGTGATTGGTTCAAAATAATGGTAGATGTTGGTAGTCTACTGTCTGGCAGTACTTATTTAACAGAGTATAGCATTGGACTAGTTTCTCAGTGAACGTACAAGTTCAAAGCAAAAAGATATCTTTTTGCAACCTATGAGCAAAACTGCTTTCGCGACACTACCCCCTTAAGTGTAGTTTTTTAGTAAAATCTGCTTCAAATCGCTCATTTTTGAGCTCGTGGCCGAAAAATTTAGTTCTTCATTTTTCTCTAACCAATTCATGCGTACTGGGAACTTTGGATACCGCACGTGACGAACGCCTAATCTGAGAATTAAAACTTGGCACCTTATTCCAGTCACCTGATAATCAAATATATAGTTTTCTCAAGATTTGCAGATCTTTGAGTTGAGTGGCCAAATATTACTTAAGCAAATGTAACTTTGTCATCACCAATAGCATTTTCATTACATTTTGGGTAAAAGAACTTCTGGGCCCCTTTTTTCGAAAAATAAGTTCTCCGTTTAGGTTCTTCGTTTCGAATCGCTCTGTTTACAAGTTCTCCGTTTAATATACGGAGAACATTTAAACGGAAAGCGAACTTTGAACCTTTAAACGGAGAACTTAAACGCAGGGTTTCTAAAAACGCAGAACTTAAACGGAGAACATTTTTTTCGAAAAATTGGGCCTGATTAACAGCAAGTTGCAGCGTACGTACGAATTTGAGGGCCGCGTTTTATATTCGAAGAATATCCTCGGCACTGTACAAAGCATGTTGCAACGAAATCTGTCGAAAATTAGTTCAACTCTACTCACAAGACGTGCTTGTTTTAACTTGAACCTGCATCAAATTATCCCCTACTAAAATAGCGTCCGTGACAGTCTTATCCTCAGCCATCAGATAATGAACTAGCTCGCGATACTTATTAACATACACACGTTTACCCAAATTTTCTCTCATCGCAAACTTACCCCACAGTGTATTCAACATAAGATTACCCAATGTCCTTTTACCGGGGTTATATTCTATCTTTTCTAACTGTAAATTTATATTTTCTGCTGCCTCAATTTTGGATACATAATCTTGCTTTTCTTGAAAAGTTTCAGCATGTGGCGGCAATCCGATTGCTTCTATTTTAAGTTTTAAGAACGCATTCACATAGTCCTTAAAAAGCTCCGTACTTTTCTGCTTCCAGTGCCAAACTTCATAAATTTCTAAAATCTTGTATCCCCTGCTGACGGCTACCTTCAATTCCTCGCTAACCCATGTACCCGATAAAATTCTATCCTTTTGATTATGGGTACATGTTGGGTGGATTTCACCACGGTGGTTTTTAAAAACCATGGTTTTACGTACGTTTTTATATAATTTGCACGTAATTTCATTACAAATTATCGCCTGATTCGTTACGAATTTCGTAAATTTTCTAAAACCATGGTTTTTGCTCAGTTGAAATTTCAAACCTGCAGCACAGCAGGTTTTTATTCTGCTGAAATTTCAACTGAGCAAAAACCATGGTTTTAGATAATCCACGAAAGTCGTAACGAATCATGCGATATTTCGTAATGAAATTATGTGCAAATCATATGCACAAGTACGTAAAACCATGGTTTTTAAAAACCACCGTGGTGAAATCCACCCGTTATGTTTTTCATTTCAGTGCAGCATTTACCGCACAGTGGAAACATTAGTTTTCCGTTACAGCGATAAGGAAGAATTCCAAAGTAAAGTTGTTTTGGTGGTAGCACATCACATTTGATTATTCAAAAATAATCTGTAATTGAGCTGTTGAAATTATTCAAAATTACATCCGGCATTCCAACAGGATAGTTTTGGGTTTTGTTGACCCAAGGATACTCGCTTGTAACATCAAAGTATTTAATTTTTTCTCCAGGAGAAATTTTGTAGTACAGCTTTGCAGGAAAAACTCTACCAACAAACAATGCCTCCCTTGGATTGAGTGGAGTTTTTGAAAGTTTGTTATTCATCAAAAAATTTTGAATTTCACAATTTTGCTTAACTTCAGTATCCCACTCACATTGCCTTTTCTCAATTACTCGAAAATTACAATTTTTAATCTCAGCTACACATCTCATGGTTTCAGCGTAAACCTTCCCCATTGACATGCTATGAAAAGGATGTCTAAGTTGTTTAGAAAAATGTTTTGGACACCCATGATAAAAATCGCCAAAAAACAAAAAACAACAGGTTCGTTATTGTATGATTCTGAAAACCCATCTACGAAGTGTGATCTAATTTTCACCTCCCCAAAGTTTCTTGCGTGCCTTATTTTAATGTTTTCCTTGTACTCGAACCACAAGAGCCACTGTAATGATTTCATTGAGTAGCATTTACCCCGTGGAAATCCATTGGTGGATATAATAGGAATAGTATGAGGTTTCATATAAATTGATCTGTAGACGTTATTACATGCTGACGCTATTGTTATGGCAGATGAAAATGGGTCCATCCCTGTAAGCTGTTGAAATAAGTTTTGAAATTTTAGACATGCATTTTCTAAAACAATCACATCTTGTATGCAATAAGATTCAAGCTCATGTTTCAAATTGTTCGAGACATCTATATATTTTTTCTTTTCTAATTCATACCAGTTTTCAAATTTTTGATTCTGAATTTTTGACATTCTTTCTGGCTGAAAAAAAGTTTTACTAGGAAATGGTCCATTGTAATCTTGATTTTCTTTTGTGTTAAACAAGTGAGGAAACGTTCCTTTCATTAAACTTTTGTCCATTCCAAAAGCTTTAGGAAGTGCTGACAAGGGTAGAGGTAGAAAATTTAACGAATCAATGAACTTTATAGACTTAGAAATAGTCATCATTAAAACTTTTGATCCTTTAAAAATAATGTTGGACGGTTTAATTGATTTACTGTATAAAAATTTTAAAATTGGCCATGCGTCATAGCCTTGAAAGTTATGTGAAATGCATATAATTTGATTTTTTGGTAAAAGATTAGAAAGATCGAAAAGAAATTCAACAAAATTTTCAATGCATTTCACACCATGAAAAATTTTAAGCTCCTTTGTTTCGGAGCATTTTGTTACCACCAAGTTTGGCTCATGCAAACCATCATCTTGCATCGATTCAATGTCAAAGTAAACGCAGGTACTTTTTTTACTTCGATATTTGGTTTTTCAATATAACACACATGAGTTTCAAAATTCGAAACATGAACTTTGCAAGCATCGTACTTTCTCAACCCACACTTGTGACTAGCACATTCAATTTTTGATCGACGCATAACCTTGTTACAGTGGCAATATTTTGCGAATAGTTTACAGTTATTGCTTTTTATGTGAGCATGAAAACAGGACTCTGAAAACCAGTGACGATTACAATAAATACAAAAAAGTTTTTTGTTGGTAGATGGAGCTGTATTGTGGCATTCCGTTTGGGCACATAAGAGACAGCTTTTGTTACATCTATGAGGTTTGTTGTCATAGCATTTTCCACATTTGTTACAAAAATACGAAGAATTAAAAAATCCCGACATTTTGGAAATGACATCGAAATGAAAGTTAGAATGCAAAAGATTGATTTTTTTCTTTCTCAGGACCACAATATATTCGTTCCCCGTACTTATCCATAGAGTACACATTGATTTGATAATCTAATAAAAAACTTTGAAATTTTTCTACTTCGCTAAGTCCACACGGTCCAAGGGGAACGCCAGCGTCAGCATGCAATTTGACTGCTAGTTTGTACTGTATACCTTTCTGACTTTTGGCTGCAGGGTGCAATAGTGCGTAACTTCTCATATTTTTCGCAAAATCTACCAAATGTTTTCCAACTATCAGTGCACGTGCACAACATAAATTGTCGTCAAAATTTTGTACACGTATAATACTACGCTTACACGTCTGCAAAAATCGAAAGAATCGGCGACCACTTACACTTTTGGTTTCACCACTTTTGTTAGGAAATGATGTGTGCATGAGGTTCAATTGAACATCGTCATCTAAACTAAAGTCTTTATTACTATTCAAAACATTAACTAGCCTCTCCATTACCATGTTGGCATCAAAACTTGTTAATTTCACAAAAGGAATACTTATGGGGTAATTAAGTTGCGCGGACTGCAGAACGACTCTTAAATAAATAATCTTCAGTGGTTAAAGTGTTGGAAACTGATTTGAATATGTCGTCAAGTATCATATGTAATGTTTGATACATCTGACTCCCCGTCAAGCTTTCTAGTTTTTTAAAATTTATAAGAAAGTCTTTCACTGATGTTCTTAGCGAATCGCTGCTTCGGTGATCAATATGTTTGATGGTATAATGGTTTGACCAAGGGCTTACTAAATTTTCATACCTTGCACTATCAGTATCATTACCCAGTGTTACCAGACCATCATCTGCTTGTTCGTGTCCGTCTGCCAGAAGTGGGGATTGAATTTGATGAGCTGGCTGAGGTGACGGGGATGGGGTTTGAGAGGGGTGTTTAAGTAGTTGATGACGTTTCAACGTCCTTTCCGTCACGAACATTTTCCGGCAGATGGAGCATCTTGGCAAGTTGAAATGCTCTCCATGATGTTTGCATTGGTGCGTTTTCAAATTGTCCCGACGAGTAAATTCGGCATTACAATACTCACACGGGTGCATTCTGAAATTATAAAACAATCATATATGCCTCTTCTTTTTCGGAATTGTTTTGAGTGTGACTGCTTCTTGTTCACCAGGATTAGGAACTTTTTGCAGCTCTGGTTCATACCAAGTAGGCCAAAGGTTGCTTCCAAATTTATCTTGCAGTTTATAACGATTAGTTTTTCGTTTTATAACTTTGGAAATTGTAAAAGTTTCATTCGAAAAAGTGGGCTCGTATCCTTTGGAAAGTTTGGGTTTTATCACCTGAATCCTTACCTTGTCACCAATTTTAAACTTTGGAAATTTTTTAGTTGATTTTGAAGTGCTTTTTTGCTGAAAGCGAAATAACTCTTGTTGATTTTCTGGTGAAACATTCTCCGGAGAAAGATTATTCAAAATTATCACTTTTCGCTTGTTTAATCCTGCAATGATTTCTTGTAATTCATCTACATATCTAAACGTATTATTGGATAAACAAAATCGGTAAATTTTCTTTTTAATTTCTCTAATAGTTCTTTCAGCTATAGCACTTTTAACGTTCTCATATGTAGCAAAATACTGATGTATTCCAAGTTTTTGCATAAAATCTTTAAAATTTTTTCCTGTAAATTCAGAACCTCTGTCTGTGTATAAATTTGAGCATTTTCTTTGAGATGAAGTGAAAATTTTTTTTAAATACTGATAATACATTAAGAGCAAGCTTTTTCTTAATAGGCTCACACCAAGTATAACGCGAAAATTCATCGACTACTACAAGAAGAAAATGTACTCCTGTGTTCCAATGAGATAAATTGGACATATCTGCTAGATCAGCAGTCCATGTCTCATCGAGTGTGCTAACGATAGGTTCTTGCTTGAACTTATATTTAGAGTGTTTTGTTTGTGGATAGACAATTTGTCTTTGTAGCCAATTTTTAACAGTTTTTTTGGTTACCGGAATACCTTTCTCCTTGGCAGCTTTATATAACGAAGTGACACCACTGAATGCAGAAAAAGACGAACTGTTATACCACAATTTACTTAATGCTTTTTCAACGTTTGAATCTATTAGTTAAAAAATTTACTGCAATGTTTTAAAAGCTTTGCTTATATAGTTTTTAGATAGTGTAGTCCTTCAATTTAGTCACTGATATTTTGCATTTCCAACTTTTCCACCATAATTTTCAGAACTCTAATTGCTGCTTTCGCCTGATCCAAAGTAAGGTTGATCCCTCTTGACGGTTTCAGGATGCAACATCCGTCATCGTTGATCAGTAGCTTGCGAGTTACGCTGTCTCTAGCCTTGTAGAACGACCTGATATCAATATTGCACCTGAAAAAATTAATCAAATATTTCAAAATTTACCTAAGCAGATGTTTTATTCTAACTGTATGAAAAACAGAAAATGTATATATTACCAGAATAGAGCTTTGAAAATTGAAAAAGTTACTAAATTACCATTTTTAATACTCGATAAAAACAGTAAACTTTTACCCTCGCGGATTGAAAAGAAATCTTCCAAACAGCAGTCGTGCTCATCGATAGCGTAGTAGTTTGGTGGTATTGATAAGGCACAAGCTGAGGCTGGTTTTCAGTCACGTGCAACGTTCTAGGTTCCTGCTCCTGACCGGTTGGTTCTGTTGGCTGGATGGTCGTTTGCTCGCCATATCCTGCAAGCCACAGATTATATAAATATAAGGTACATATTGGATTTTTAGTATCAAGTCAATTTTTGTCTGTAATAATGGATCATTTTGTTACTATAACGACTAATGCTGATGAAGCTAGTGCTATCAGTACTGAATTAATTACTATATTTGATAGTTCATTGCATTCCTACGATGTTTCTTTATCAAAAATAGTATTTCCAACAGTGTGTAATATTACTACAAAACATTGCAGTTTCGAATACTTTCTCCAAAATCTTCCACATGGATTAAAGTATCCCTTACCGAACTGTAGTTGCTCAATCCTGACATTTAATTTTATAATAAAAAAAGCATTCGAAGCTGACGATGCGACAATATTTCAATAATTTACCCAATTGAAAAGAATAAAAATTATATGCTCAAATGGCTCAAGTATTCGAAATATATCTCAGAAATTAACTAAAATGCTTGATTGAGAAAATGAGTTACAAATGTTGCTGAGGGTATAGAACATTGACCCACTTTCGGTGTATCAGATGTTTTTTGTGTACTGCTCGTTCGTCGAAGGCAACTTTTGAATAATTCTTCGAGCGTATTCTTTGTTTAATACCTGTAACAAATAACAATTACTCCTAGTATCATTTATGAAGCGCAAGAGCCTAAATCGTATCTTAGAGTAACTCTTGATTATTGGATAACATTTTACTCACAAGTAATTATAAAATACCCATCTCTATATTCATCTGCACTTACACCAATATCCGTCGTTTGAAAAATATTAACGCCTCTCATAAAAGAATAGTATGCCATGTTCAGATTGTGATTTTTAATGTCAAGGCTTAAACCTTCATTGGTGAACATTGGCACATCATTTTTATAGATTTGCACTCTTGAGCAGTGCGTCGAAAGAAAATTGAAGGGATTTCGCTCAATTTCAGGCGAAGTCACAGCATTACTTCTAACGAAAAACAAATAAATTCGCTTCGGTATGCGTCCTAGAAAAAAAGTATCGTTAGCAAAAAATTTAGAACCAGACTGAACTGTTGCGTCCTGATGATATGACGCAGAATGGGTATTTTAGAATTATTTATGAATTTATTATTTTAGAATGGGACTTTTTTATGTGTATCCCCATTCGTGTAGGCGCCGTCATGCCTCCCACCTAGTTGAAATATATGTGATTTTGTTTTTTTTGTTTTAGAAGATCATCATGAAAAAAAGAAGAAATAAAAATGCATATGTAATTTGTACAGTGTGTAAAAATGAATAAATGAATAATTTTATTCTGTTTGGATTGTTAGATTGTATTTAGATTAGAAATCAAATTAAATCTTATCTAAAAATTACCCTATATTAAAAAATTAAAAACTAAACAATTAAAAATAGATTATAATTAATAATTGTAAAAATTTTGCATTAACAATGCATATAAAAAATTGTTTACATTGCTAATGTCACCTACCTACTTAATCTCTAAAAGATAAGCCGAACAGGGCGGATTGGTTTCCACGCCAAGTGGACGCCCTATTTAACCGTTTTTGAAAGCACTATCGCAGGGTAATTTGTTTACCCACAAAAATTTGTTTGCTTTGTCAGGGTCGGTTTGGGCTTTGCATGCCAAACCGACCCTGATTATTTCCACTTTATCTTTATTTGTTTGGCAGGGTCGGTCGGCCTCTCTTTATTGCAGGCCGGCCGGCCCTTCTACAATATTCCGTGTATGTGCCGGAAGGTAAGGTAAGAATCCAAACAGAATAAAATTATTCATTTATTCATTTTTACAAATTGTACAAATTACATATGCATTTTTATTTCTTCTTTTTTCCATGATGATCTTCTAAAACAAAAAAAAACAAAATCACATATATTTCAACTAGGTGGGAGGCATGACGGCGCCAACACGAATGGGGATACACATAAAAAAGTCCCCGGGTCCTCCTGTTAGGCTTTTGGCAATGTCTATCATTGTCAAAAGTGAGCTGAAGGCCGTCTTTTCTCTAACTGACGGTGAGTTTACACACAACACTTATGTTTTCTTACTAAAAAAACTAATTATACAGTTTTTATATATAATATACAAATATGAAACTTATATGTATTAATATATATACAAAATATATATAAAAACTTAACTTTCATTATAAAAATTATATTCACACAACACATTTTGTTTATTTCTTATCAATTTTGGAAGGTAAGTTTTATGTAGGATAATAGAATCTTTCAAAAATTCTATTAAAAAACGTTACATTAAACAAACAAAAGTTTTAACAGAACCTTAAATTCCTTATTTGATTGTAGGGAGGGTCCACTTAAAGACGTTACTTTGCATGTACTTTTTCGGGTGCAGTGAGGGTCCACATAAAAACGTTGCCTAGTACTAAACTTTTATGCCAAAATGCAAGTCTTGTGGGTATTTATACTTTTGAATACTTTAAAAAACTTCTTCCTTTTCCTCACTCTGCGTTTTCCTACTTTTCTAGGTCTACCCCGTTTTCCAGGATTCTTTCTCCTGGTCCTAGTTATCCTTTTTTTGACCGGATGCATTTTTTGGTCCTCCTCCGGCGTATGCTAAAATTATTGGCTACACGTTTTCTACTGCCAGATTTTGTAACAACAGCAACAGGAATAACAGCTGGCTTACTGACTCCAGCCAGCTTTCTAACAGAAACAGGACACCGTGCCATTTTTTCAATAAATAATTTTGTCCTTATATAGTTTTTGAACTCAACCTGAAATTGAGTTGAGCAACAAAAATACCTGCAGATAACTGAACCGGATCTTTATTAAGATCGCGCAATTGTAGTAAAATGTCATCCCAATAATCAAGAGTTACTCTAAGATACGATTTAGGCTCTTGCGCTTCATAAATGATACTAGGAGTATTGTTATTTGTTACAGGTATTAAACAAAGAATACGCTCTGAAGAATTATTCAAAAGTTGCCTGTCGACGAACGAGCAGTACACAAAAAGACATCTGATACACCGAAGTGGGTCAATGTTTTCTATACCCTCAGCAACATTTGTAACTGCATTTTTCTCTAATCCAAGCATTTTAGTTAATTTCTGAGATATATTTCGAATACTTGAGCCATTTGAGCATATAATTTTTATTCTTTTCGAAATTGTGGTAATACTTATTGAAATATTGTCGGCATCGTCAGCTTCGAATGCTTTTTTTATTATAAAAATTAAATGTTCAGGAGTTGAGCAACTACAGTTCGGTAGGGATACTTTAATCCATGTGGAAGATTTTGGAGAAAAGTATTCGAAACTGCAATGTTTTGTAGTAATATTACACACTGTTGGAAATACTATTTTTGATAAAGAAACATCGTAGGAATGCAATGAACTATCAAATATAGTAATTAATTCAGTACTGATAGCACTAGCTTCATCAGCATTAGTCGTTATAGTAACAAAATGATCCATTATTACAGACAAAAATTGACTTGATACTAAAAATCCAATATGTACCTTATATTTATATAATCTGTGGCTTGCAGGATATGGCGAGCAAACGACCATCCAGCCAGACAGAACCAACCGGTCAGGAGCAGGAACCTAGAACGTTGCACGTGACTGAAAACCAGCCTCAGCTTGTGCCTGTATCAATACCACCAAACTACTACGCTATCGATGAGCAACGACTGCTGTTTGGAAGATTTCTTTTCAATCCGCGAGGGTAAAAGTTTACTGTTTTTATCGAGTATTAAAATGTAATTTAGTAACTTTTTCAATTTTCAAAGCTCTATTCTGGTAATATATACATTTTCTGTTTTTCATACAGTTAGAATAAAACATCTGCTTAGGTAAATTTTGAAATATTTGATTAATTTTTTCAGGTGCAATATTGATATCAGGTCGTTCTACAAGGCTAGAGACAGCGTAACTCGCAAGCTACTGATCAACGATGACGGATGTTGCATCCTGAAACCGTCAAGAGGGATCAACCTTACTTTGGATCAGGCGAAAGCAGCAATTAGAGTTCTGAAGATTATGGTGGAAAAGTTAGAAATGCAAAATATCAGTGACTAAATTGAAGGACTACACTATCTAAAAACTATATAAGCAAAGCTTTTAAAACATTGCAGTAAATTTTTTAACTAATAGATTCAAACGTTGAAAAAGCATTAAGTAAATTGTGGTATAACAGTTCGTCTTTTTCTGCATTCAGTGGTGTCACTTCGTTATATAAAGCTGCCAAAGAGAAAGGTATTCCGGTAACCAAAAAAACTGTTAAAAATTGGCTACAAAAACAAATTGTCTATCCACAAACAAAACACTCTAAATATAAGTTCAAGCGAGAACCTATCGTTAGCACACTCGATGAGACATGGACTGCTGATCTAGCAGATATGTCCAATTTATCTCATTGGAACACAGGAGTACATTTTCTTCTTGTAGTAGTCGATGAATTTTCGCGTTATACTTGGTGTGAGCCTACTAAGAAAAAGCTTGCTCTTAATGTATTATCAGCATTTGAAAAAAATTTTCACTTCATCTCAAAGAAAATGCTCAAATTTATACACAGACAGAGGTTCTGAATTTACAGGAAAAAATTTTAAAGATTTTATGCAAAAACTTGGAATACATCAGTATTTTGCTACATATGAGAACGTTAAAAGTGCTATAGCTGAAAGAACTATTAGAGAAATTAAAAAGAAAATTTACCGATTTTGTTTATCCAATAATACGTTTAGATATGTAGATGAATTACAAGAAATCATTGCAGGATTAAACAAGCGAAAAATGATAATTTTGAATAATCTTTCTCCGGAGAATGTTTCACCAGAAAATCAACAAGAGTTATTTCGCTTTCAGCAAAAAAGCACTTCAAAATCAACTAAAAAATTTCCAAAGTTTAAAATTGGTGACAAGGTAAGGATTCAGGTGATAAAACCCAAACTTTCCAAAGGATACGAGCCCACTTTTTCTAATGAAACTTTTACAATTTCCAAAGTTATAAAACGAAAAACTAATCGTTATAAACTGCAAGATAAATTTGGAAGCAACCTTTGGCCTACTTGGTATGAACCAGAGCTGCAAAAAGTTCCTAATCCTGGTGAACAAGAAGCAGTCACACTCAAAACAATTCCGAAAAAGAAGAGGCATATATAATTGTTTTATAATTTCAGAATGCACCCGTGTGAGTATTGTAATGCCGAATTTACTCGTCGGGACAATTTGAAAACGCACCAATGCAAACATCATGGAGAGCATTTCAACTTGCCAAGATGCTCCATCTGCCGGAAAATGTTCGTGACGGAAAGGACGTTGAAACGTCATCAACTACTTAAACACCCCTCTCAAACCCCATCCCCGTCACCTCAGCCAGCTCATCAAATTCAATCCCCACTTCTGGCAGACGGACACGAACAAGCAGATGATGGTCTGGTAACACTGGGTAATGATACTGATAGTGCAAGGTATGAAAATTTAGTAAGCCCTTGGTCAAACTATTATACCATCAAACATATTGATCACCGAAGCAGCGATTCGCTAAGAACATCAGTGAAAGACTTTCTTATAAATTTTAAAAAACTAGAAAGCTTGACGGGGAGTCAGATGTATCAAACATTACATATGATACTTGACGACATATTCAAATCAGTTTCCAACACTTTAACCACTGAAGATTATTTATTTAAGAGTCGTTCTGCAGTCCGCGCAACTTAATTACCCCATAAGTATTCCTTTTGTGAAATTAACAAGTTTTGATGCCAACATGGTAATGGAGAGGCTAGTTAATGTTTTGAATAGTAATGAAGACTTTAGTTTAGATGACGATGTTCAATTGAACCTCATGCACACATCATTTCCTAACAAAAGTGGTGAAACCAAAAGTGTAAGTGGTCGCCGATTCTTTCGATTTTTGCAGACGTGTAAGCGTAGTATTATACGTGTACAAAATTTTGACGACAATTTATGTTGTGCACGTGCACTGATAGTTGGAAAACATTTGGTAGATTTTGCGAAAAATATGAGAAGTTACGCACTATTGCACCCTGCAGCCAAAAGTCAGAAAGGTATACAGTACAAACTAGCAGTCAAATTGCATGCTGACGCTGGCGTTCCCCTTGGACCGTGTGGACTTAGCGAAGTAGAAAAATTTCAAAGTTTTTTATTAGATTATCAAATCAATGTGTACTCTATGGATAAGTACGGGGAACGAATATATTGTGGTCCTGAGAAAGAAAAAAAATCAATCTTTTACATTCTAACTTTCATTTCGATGTCATTTCCAAAATGTCGGGATTTTTTAATTCTTCGTATTTTTGTAACAAATGTGGAAAATGCTATGACAACAAACCTCATAGATGTAACAAAAGCTGTCTCTTATGTGCCCAAACGGAATGCCACAATACAGCTCCATCTACCAACAAAAAACTTTTTTGTATTTATTGTAATCGTCACTGGTTTTCAGAGTCCTGTTTTCATGCTCACATAAAAAGCAATAACTGTAAACTATTCGCAAAATATTGCCACTGTAACAAGGTTATGCGTCGATCAAAAATTGAATGTGCTAGTCACAAGTGTGGGTTGAGAAAGTACGATGCTTGCAAAGTTCATGTTTCGAATTTTGAAACTCATGTGTGTTATATTGAAAAACCAAATATCGAAGTAAAAAAAGTACCTGCGTTTACTTTGACATTGAATCGATGCAAGATGATGGTTTGCATGAGCCAAACTTGGTGGTAACAAAATGCTCCGAAACAAAGGAGCTTAAAATTTTTCATGGTGTGAAATGCATTGAAAATTTTGTTGAATTTCTTTTCGATCTTTCTAATCTTTTACCAAAAAATCAAATTATATGCATTTCACATAACTTTCAAGGCTATGACGCATGGCCAATTTTAAAATTTTTATACAGTAAATCAATTAAACCGTCCAACATTATTTTTAAAGGATCAAAAGTTTTAATGATGACTATTTCTAAGTCTATAAAGTTCATTGATTCGTTAAATTTTCTACCTCTACCCTTGTCAGCACTTCCTAAAGCTTTTGGAATGGACAAAAGTTCAATGAAAGGAACGTTTCCTCACTTGTTTAACACAAAAGAAAATCAAGATTACAATGGACCATTTCCTAGTAAAACTTTTTTTCAGCCAGAAAGAATGTCAAAAATTCAGAATCAAAAATTTGAAAACTGGTATGAATTAGAAAAGAAAAAATATATAGATGTCTCGAACAATTTGAAACATGAGCTTGAATCTTATTGCATACAAGATGTGATTGTTTTAGAAAATGCATGTCTAAAATTTCAAAACTTATTTCAACAGCTTACAGGGATGGACCCATTTTCATCTGCCATAACAATAGCGTCAGCATGTAATAACGTCTACAGATCAATTTATATGAAACCTCATACTATTCCTATTATATCCACCAATGGATTTCCACGGGGTAAATGCTACTCAATGAAATCATTACAGTGGCTCTTGTGGTTCGAGTACAAGGAAAACATTAAAATAAGGCACGCAAGAAACTTTGGGGAGGTGAAAATTAGATCACACTTCGTAGATGGGTTTTCAGAATCATACAATAACGAACCTGTTGTTTTTTGTTTTTTGGCGATTTTTATCATGGGTGTCCAAAACATTTTTCTAAACAACTTAGACATCCTTTTCATAGCATGTCAATGGGGAAGGTTTACGCTGAAACCATGAGATGTGTAGCTGAGATTAAAAATTGTAATTTTCGAGTAATTGAGAAAAGGCAATGTGAGTGGGATACTGAAGTTAAGCAAAATTGTGAAATTCAAAATTTTTTGATGAATAACAAACTTTCAAAAACTCCACTCAATCCAAGGGAGGCATTGTTTGTTGGTAGAGTTTTTCCTGCAAAGCTGTACTACAAAATTTCTCCTGGAGAAAAAATTAAATACTTTGATGTTACAAGCGAGTATCCTTGGGTCAACAAAACCCAAAACTATCCTGTTGGAATGCCGGATGTAATTTTGAATAATTTCAACAGCTCAATTACAGATTATTTTTGAATAATCAAATGTGATGTGCTACCACCAAAACAACTTTACTTTGGAATTCTTCCTTATCGCTGTAACGGAAAACTAATGTTTCCACTGTGCGGTAAATGCTGCACTGAATTGAAAAACATAACGGGTGGATTTCACCACGGTGGTTTTTAAAAACCATGGTTTTACGTACTTGTGCATATGATTTGCACATAATTTCATTACGAAATATCGCATGATTCGTTACGACTTTCGTGGATTATCTAAAACCATGGTTTTTGCTCATTGAAATTTCAGCAGAATAAAAACCTGCTGTGCTGCAGGTTTGAAATTTCAACTGAGCAAAAAGTCCATGGTTTTAGAAAATTTAACGAAATTCGTAACGAATCAGGCGATAATTTGTAATGAAATTACGTGCAAATTATATAAAAACGTACGTAAAACCATGGTTTTTAAAAACCACCGTGGTGAAATCCACCCAACATGTACCCATAATCAAAAGGATAGAATTTTATCGGGTACATGGGTTAGCGAGGAATTGAAGGTAGCCGTCAGCAGGGGATACAAGATTTTAGAAATTTATGAAGTTTGGCACTGGAAGCAGAAAAGTACGGAGCTTTTTAAGGACTATGTGAATGCGTTCTTAAAACTTAAAATAGAAGCAATCGGATTGCCGCCACATGTTGAAACTTTTCAAGAAAAGCAAGATTATGTATCCAAAATTGAGGCAGCAGAAAATATAAATTTACAGTTAGAAAAGATAGAATATAACCCCGGTAAAAGGACATTGGGTAATCTTATGTTGAATACACTGTGGGGTAAGTTTGCGATGAGAGAAATATTTGGCCACTAAACTCAAAGATCTGCAAATCTTGAGAAAACTATATATTTGATTATCAGGTGACTGGAATAAGGTGCCAAGTTTTAATTCTCAGATTAGGCGTTCATCACGTGCGGTATCCAAAGTTCCCAGTACGCATGAATTGGTTAGAGAAAAATGAAGAACTAAATTTTTCGGCCACGAGCTCAAAAATGAGCGATTTGAAGCAGATTTTACTAAAAAACTACACT
The DNA here is from genome assembly GCA_030248245.1 of Trissonchulus sp. WLG1_4. NCBI lineage: Eukaryota > Metazoa > Nematoda > Enoplea > Enoplida > Ironidae > Trissonchulus > Trissonchulus sp. WLG1_4. The sequence continues at coordinate 13,746 of JASANF010020947.1, read as the reverse complement.
TAAGGGGGTAGTGTCGCGAAAGCAGTTTTGCTCATAGGTTGCAAAAAGATATCTTTTTGCTTTGAACTTGTACGTTCACTGAGAAACTAGTCCAATGCTATACTCTGTTAAATAAGTACTGCCAGACAGTAGACTACCAACATCTACCATTATTTTGAACCAATCACCGATTGTAAGCCAGACAATACACAATAAGGACATGAAAATTCAAAAAATTCAGCCAGATATCAGATTGGCCAGCTTGTGAAGCACAACGTGTCGACGCACAGTTTTTTGCCACAAATAAGAAAAAGGAAAAATGAAGGTTCGTTTTTCTTTTGATTTTAAAATAAGCGTCTAAATTTTTCACAATTTATCATTATTGCTGTGAGTACTTCACTGTTTACGCACAGTTTCACAGTTCAAACAGGTATTACTCCGCAACCACTCAAGCAATTTGCACTAAATTTTGCGTGCATAAACTAAAACATATGTCCATTGGGTCTATGTAAACAAACTAAACAAATAAGTTGATAATTGTGAAGAAAAAATCAAATGTGAATAGGTTTTTAAAACGTCATTTTTCCGACTTTGCGACCTCACTGCAAACAGTATACTGCATCAATTTTAATGAAACTTGGCGAAAATACTTGCCTCAACATATATTTTCAAAATATAAATAGAACGATGTCTTATCTTTTTCTAAATTTGTTTTACAGTTACGCAAAATCGACTGCTTTCGCGACACTACCCCCTTAAATGGATGCAAAATTCAGATTCACCATACTGTGGTTAAATTAGACAGTTGTTTAATACCTTATTGCAAAAACTGTTCGTAAGGAGCAGTTTCAATAAATACAACACACCTAACATACTGTACATACATCTGCTCTACCCTATGTGTGCTATATTTCGATACTGACAGTGTTATTTTTGTATCGAAATCTGATCACATGGATTCACCTTTGGGTGATTTTTTAGGGGATTTGAAAAATGAAACTGAAGATAAATATGGTGTGGACAGCTTTATAACTGAATTTTGGTCTGGAGGTCCAAAAAATTATGGATTTAAAGTTCAAACTTTGAAGGGTATTGAATGTGAATACAAAATCAAGGGGGTTAAGTTGCATATGAAAAACACCGGCATTTTGACCCCCGAAACTATGATTAAGATGATTCTATCTACTCCAGACAAAGTTGTGAAGTTGGATCATTTTACCATACATGGAAACGTAGAATTTGCAAATTTGTACAGTAGATATTGTGGAAAATTTTACAGAATAATTTTTGACAAAAGATTAGTGTTATATAATTTAGACACATTGCCTTTTGGATACGTATCTTCTGAAAAAATTCACATGTGGCGTGAATAATTTTTCTGGTCTGTACCATATTTAATTTCAGGAAGCAAGTCGAAGAGGGCAGGCTCACGCTGGGTATTCGATGCAAGCTATCGGGGGTGTTCAAAAGTTTCATGCAGCCCTACAACTACTTCCCAAAGCGGCAATTTTCCGAGGAGGAGCGGATGGTACTTATGGACTATGCCTGCACCGAAAACATTGAGAATCTCACGTACTGTTTGTTTTATACTGAAGAAACGGTATTTGAGCCAGATCTCGTTAGAGCTATGGTTCATTATGGATACAGTATTAATGAACTATACTCTGTATCCTTACGTGAGGTTCTGGCTGAAATACTTAATAAATGACATAATGAAAGTCTTTTATGTAATCAAAAAGGGTGTAATTTTTGCTTAATATCCAAAACGAAAACGAAACAAAATTCTTTCTCAAAAATTTCTCGGCCACCTTTATTATGTGAGCATTGTGGAATTTTAACAAAAGCGTTGGGTGCACATCTAACTTTTGGCTTGTGCAGAAATTAACTGACAATGCAAAACTTTAAAAAAGTGTAAAAAATGTCGCCAAAAAAATCAAAAAATTGTAGTTTTTTAGCATTGTTTATTAATATCATTGTAATATAACCATAGTGTGATGTTTAATAGTTTATATGTGTTATGTAAAGATATTTGTTAAAGGGTGGGTTGATTTCCAGCTGGTTTTTACAATCTCACAACGATTCCAATAGTTGCTCGTGATTGAAAATTGGGTTGTTCTACATATATACAAAAAAATGGTAACTTAATACAGACAAAAAATTTGTGACGACTCCTGAATTTCTCCAGTTTTACATGTATGGATTGTATTAATTTTGATGTGTTGAATAATAGTATGTGTCAATTTTGATTTTGTATTAATTTGATGTCATTGTCAATTTGATTGTTAACTGTTAAATGCCACAAAATTTGTTAATTTTGTACAATTAATGCAATCAAATTTTTTTACAAAAATTTGTTGTGTTACTAATTTCTTAGGCATAGTCCATAACTTCATAAAACTAGATACGCAGATAAATTACCTTTACGTTCCAAAGTATTAGGCTTCAAAAGCCTCCTCCATTGCAGCCATATCATTCTATTAATATACGATTGTAAACAAGAAGACGAATTTGATAAGCGTAAAAATTTGACAATTCAGAATATTATACTTTTAGTAGTGATCTTCGGAGAATTTATATCCGTGTTTACACAAAATATTCTAAGGCCACCGTCACCCAACGGAATATGTCACCGTAGGATTAACGGTTACCTCAAAGCATTTAGCTTTTACTGAAACTTTTTTCAAAACAGGTGACTGATGTAACCAGTTTGAAATAGAAGAAAAGACCGGATGACCTGCAAAGGAGCAGAGACAAAGGTCAGCCAGACATTAAAAAGTTTTAAAAGGGTAAAACTGCCTCATAATCAAAACAATCTACTGGACGATCATTGCCAGCTATCAAAATCGAAGGTCCGGTTGGTCTGCAAAGGAGCAGAGACAAAGACCAACCGGCCTGAATATTTAGACCGCCGACCTTCGGAAAACTAGCTAGAACAGTTTTTGTTGTTGAGAAATTTTAATTCGAATAGAGGTAGGGATACTTGAAGGTTAGTTTTAGTCACGAAATTTCAATTCTCAGAAGATTTAAAGTAAACCTTTACAACTCAAAATAGACTTAAATTTTCCTTTTAAAAAACTAAAACTCACCTTCAAGTAAGATTAAAACACGACTTACCAAAAACCGAGCATAAAATGTGGTAAAAAAGGGCCGGCTGGCCTGCTGCAGAGTAAAGGCTAGCCGGCCCTTACCTTCCGGCACATACACGGAATATTGAAAAGAAAAGAAAAATATATTTACTTTGAAAAGTCAGTAAGTTTTATGTAGGATAATAGAATCCTTCAAAAATTCTATTAAAAACGTTACATTAAACAAACAAATGTTTTAACAGAACCTTAAATTCCTTATTTGATTGTAGGGAGGGTCCACATAAAGACGTTACTTTGCATGTACTTTTTCGGTGCAGTGAGTGTCCACATAAAGACGTTGCCTACTACTAAGTTTTTTGAAAATGGATGAACCAGCAAGAAAAGTGCCAAAAATATCTATGCGCCCTTTGTGCAGCGTACAAAGTTTTACATGGGAAGATAATCTACCCATTCAAAATGATGTGGATGGAAATCAATTGAAAGAAATAAGTTTAGTCACTCCGTTACCTAGAACGGACTTGTCAGCATTGGAATTCCGTCAATAACGGTTGTCTGACAGATGTATGGAACTATCGAGCATGTTTTTTGCATGAAGTGTGCAAGTTTTAGATAGTCAAGGGAATCCTATTCAAAATGATGCCAAAATCAGTGTCTGTATTTTATTTGCTTATTTGCGCTATTTGTCGTAGCGTTTATAGCGCAAATAGCGGGGGTGGGGGGCGTTATTCAGCTGGACACTATAATAGCGCAAATAACGACTAGGGGTGGGTTGGGGTAAAATTTCGTGCTCGTGCACGCTTACACGCGACATTTACCCACTTCACGCTGATTGGCTAAGCACAAAAGCACTGCCAAAAATGTATGACAGTGCCAAACATTCAAAAGCACATTCAAAAGCACTAAAGCACGAAGTATGAACCGGGATGGTACATTTTCAAAAGCACAAAAGCACTAATGCACGAAGTATTAACCGAGAAAGCACAAACTCAAAAGCACTAAAGTTCTGAAGCACAAAAACACGAACTATGAACCAACAAAGCACAACTGCAAAAGCACAAAGCACGAAGTATGAAAGTACAAAACACGAAGCACCAAAGCACTAAAGCACTAAAGCACTAAAGCACGAAGTATGAACCGGGCTTTATGTATACAATTTTTGGATATTTTTTGGGAATTGGGAAAAGAATTAAAAATACTATTGAAAAAACTTTCGAAACAAATCGAAACGTTTTTGCAAAAAAATCACACATTTTCCAGATTGCAATTTTAAACAAAAACTGCCGCACCAAAAACAAGCAGGCCCCAAAAGGGGGGCGGGGTCCTTCGCTTAGTGAAAATTCTGCTTATTTTACCCATTACATGAGATATCAGCTTCGCTTTTACTTGTGTGTATTAATTGAATGCAGTATGCACTACCTGTGTACAGTTGATTTTAAAACAACAGTTCCTTCTCTAGAAGCAACAAGAACAAGAATGTGTGTGATCGATGGGACTGCTGAAACTAAAGCTGCCTAAGGCTTAAACTGAAACCTCAGTTTCAGTTTGCGTACACACGTGCCCCCACACATGTCACATACACACTCAGACACACTCATGTACAGTATGTAAAGCAACATTGGAGGAAACACACTTGACCTGAAACAACAATAACAACAAAACGACAAAAATTTATTCAGAATTTTATTCAGCGGCCAAGGGAAATTTAGTTTAAAGTGCAAATTTCCTGCCTACAGTAAAGGAAAAAAGTACCCCGTTCGTCGGCGTACGACGAGCTTCATTCTTCGCGAAAACTGACGAGCGGTGGTCAGGGCCCGATTTATCGAAACAAAGGGTGGAATTCTAGAAGGGTGATTAGCGAGTGACTAACTTAATCAGTCGCTAAACGTTCTTTCATTACATTTTGTCATTACAAACTCTACACGCTGAGAATAGACTTGCCTGATCTGCACGCGCGTTATTTTTTTAATCACTGACTAACTTAATCACCCTTCTAGAATTCCACCCAAAATGTTCGTCGTTGAAAATGTTCGTCGTTGAAAAAGCACATGTTTGTCGTTAAAAAACAAATGTTCGTCGTTGAAAAACAAATGTTCGTCGTTGAAAAATTTTTCAACGACGAGCTTTGGTTTTTTAGAACATTATTATGTTCCAAAAGACAAAAGCTTGTCGTTGAAAAAATTTTCAACGACGAGCATTTTCAACGACGAACATTTGTTTTTCAACGACGAACATTTGTCCTATAATTACGTGTTATGTTCGTCGTTGAAAATGTTTCGATCAATCCAAAATTTTCAAATACGAACATTTTCAACGACGAACATTTTGCTTCGATAAATCGGGCCCAGAAAGTGACAAGCGGTGGCCGGAAAGTGACGAACAAAAAAATTTTCAATTTTTCATTTTTGACATATGTGTTTGGGAGCACTTTTTAAGAACTTTCCTTTCCTTTCCTTTTTTTAAGAACACTTTCCGGCCAACCTTGGTGACTTTTCGCGACAGATGAAGCTTGTCGTACGCCGACGAACAGTGAACTTTTTTTGCACAGTACTGTAGAAATTTGACCGTCAAAAATTATTTGACTGAACTTTATGTTGAAAAAGTGAAGTATGTAACCTACAACTGCTACAAAGTTAAAAACTCGACTACTTGGTTCTGTACTAGCACACAGCTACTACTACTATGTGTCTATTTTTCACATGATTCAGTATTAAAGCTATTGTTCACTGTTCGCTTATTCTACCAAAATATTTCAACTGGGTATGGGTCCAGTTACGCCACAGAGTTTCAGCTGCCCTTAATTTGTTTGGTTTGGTAGTCGTTGAGTGTTGCTTGCCAAAAGCAAGTCTGTGACAATGGCTGAAAAGTCTGCGATGATCGAACAGTTTAAAGGGGACAATTTTCCAGCATGGAAATTCAAAATGAAGATGGTGCTTATCGAAAAAGATTTATGGGGGCACGTGGATGGGACAGAGACATTGCCTACTACGGCTAATGCTAATCAAAGAAAGGAGTTTCACAAAATCGTGCCCTGGCTACAATAGTATTGGGACTCGACGATAGTCAATTATTTCTAGTGAAAACCACTGCTACTGCGGCGGATGCCTGGCAGAGGCTGACAAATCATTATGAAAAGCGCACTCTGGCCAACAAACTTTTTTTGCGAAAAAAGATATTTCGATTATCGATGACTGACAATGATTCAATGCTTGGTCATATCAACAAACTGAAAGAGTTAGCTGAGCAACTAGCCGCAATTGATGCGCCCTTGTCTGAGGACGATTTAGTTACGACACTTTTGTCTAGTTTACCCGATACGTACGATAATTTGATTACCGCCCTCGAATCAAGGTCCGATGAGTTAACGATGGAGTACGTCCAAACTCGACTGCTTCATGAAGAGTCTAAACGGCAGGAGACAAAGTCTACGGTTACTGCTGACCAAGAGAAAGCGTTTGTTTCGAAACATGACATCAGACGTTCAAGGAAAGACGTTGAATGTTTCAAGTGTCATAAAAAGGGACACTACGCAAACGAATGCCGCTCAGCGGCAGGTCAGCTACATGCTAGAAAGACTAATAAAATAAATATTACTAAATACAAAAGCAAGCACAAGGCTCACGCTGCAAAAGAAACCAGTGACAGTGATTGCAGTATCGATGCTTTTGTTGCTACGAGCAAAGACAATGACACTGCATTATCAGCAGATGCTACCGATTTAAAAACTGTTTGGTTTGTCGATTCAGGCGCTTCACAGCATATGACATTCCGAAAAGACTGGCTGCATGATTACGCCGAATTTGAGCATTCGGAAGATGTGAAACTAGGAGACGGCCGTTTAGTAAAAGCGATTGGCAAAGGAAAAGTGATTATTGTTATAAACTTGCCAGCCGGTAATCGCCAAATTGAGTTTCGAAACGTCTACCTTGTACCCAAGTTAAGCATTAATCTATTTTCGGTGCGGGCGGTCACAAGCATTGGCAAAAAAGTCAAGTTTTTTAAGGACAAATGTTATATAACAGCAAGTGGACTATTACTTGGTGTTGCTCATCTAAATGGTAAACTGTACCAACTAGATGGCAGTTATTTCAGTCATACTGCCAGTGCTGCCGACCACCTTGACTTGTGGCACCAGCGGTTCGGACATCTGGGGGAACAGAACTTAAAACTGTTAAGCTCTCAGGGATTTGTGTCCGGTCTGGATCTGAAAAACACTGGGAAAATAGATTTTTGCTAGGGGTGTGCAGAAGGCAAAATCCACAAGCTACCGTTTCCAACGGAAGGGGGTAAGCGAGCGAAGGAACTTTTCGAGCTTATTCATAGTGATATTTGTGGACCTGTGCACACAAGCTCTATTGGTGGGTCTAAGTACTTTGTCACATTTATTGACGACAAGTCACAATACGTCACAGTGTATTTTTTAAAGAAAAAAAGTGAAGTGCTAGATAAATTCAAAGAATTTTGCACCATGATTCAAAATTACACTGGACAATCAGTCAAAGTACTTCGAACCGAAAACGGTGGAGAATATAACTCCACTGAGTTTGAAAAGTTTTGTGTAGAGCAAGGAATCCAAAAACAGAACACGATTCCAAAAACGCCACAACAAAATGGCGTTGCAGAAAGGATGAACCTCTCTGTTGTTGAAACAGCCAGATGCATGCTTCATTACGCACACTTACCACAAATGTTTTGGGCGGAGGCAGTCGCTACGGCTGTATATTTGAGAAATAGGTCACCAACAGTTTCTGTGAGCGGAATGACTCCTTTCGAGCAATACATGAAACACAAGCCTAGTGTTAAGCATTTGCGGGTTTTTGGTTGTGTTGCATACGCACACATTCCTAAAGATTCCAGAATAAAGTATGATTCAAAAGCTCTGAAATGTCGTTTCGTTGGTTACTGTACTCGTGCAAAAGGTTACAGACTGTACGATATAAAAAACAGAAAAATTATCAGCAGCCGAGATGTCGTATTTAATGAAACCTGTTTCAGTGACAGCATTGATGTTACAGGCGGCACGGATCAAGAACTACTGGAGCACCTGCAAACTAATACTAGCGATCAATCGCCTCACCAGGCGTGTTTTGCTGACCAAATTGAAGAGCCGCTTACCATGAAAGACGCACTAGACAGTCCACAAGCAAGAGAGTGGAGAGAAGCTGCAAAAAACGAGATGGACTCACTGATTGAAAATAAATCGTGGAGGTTGACAAAACTACCAGAAGGCCGGAAACCCATCAGCTGCAAATGGATTTTTCGCGTAAAATACAAAGCTGACGGAAGCGTGGACCGTTTCAAAGCACGCTTAGTGGCTAAAGGGTATTCTCAATCCTACGGCGTTGACTATGACGAGACCTTTTTGCCAGTAGTCAAGTTCACATCAGTGCGAACTATCTTAGCTTTGGCTGTTCAGTTTGGCATGAATATTGAGCAGATGGATGTCACTACCGCAGTCCTGTACGGAACTTTAGATGAGAAAATATATATGGAGCAACCGGACGGATTTGTGCAAGCTGGAAAAGAAGAATATGTTTGCAAACTGGATCGCAGTTTATACGGTCTCAAACAAGCTCCTAGATGTTGGAATATGACCATTGATGAGCATTTATTAAAAATCGGATTCAAAAAGACCGCTGCCGATCCTTGTGTATACCTAAAAACAGTGGGAGCATCAATTCTATTTGTCGCGTTGTACGTTGATGATTTAGTGATAGCTTGCAATGATGATACGTTAATGGCAGAAACGAAACAAATGTTGAAACAAAGATTCAAGATGAAAGATCTTGGCGAATTGCACTATTGCCTTGGAATAGAAGTATCATATAATAAAGAAAAGAAGCAACTTTTGTTGAATCAAAGGCGATATTTAACACAAGTGCTACGCAAATTCAACATGCAACAGTCAAAATCAGCAGCAGTACCACTAGAGCCGAATGCAAAAATGCTCAAGAACGAAAAAGAGTCCGAAAACATGGCAGACAAAAATCTATATCAATCTGCAGTTGGCAGTCTACTCTACGCAGCGATTGCTACACGACCAGATATAGCTGTGGCAGTAGGAGTGCTAAGTCAATTCAATGCAAACCCAAGCTCTGAGCACTGGAAATCAGTAAAACGAGTGATGCGATATATCAAAGGAACGATTGACTTCGGCGTCTGTTTTTCAGCAAGTGACAATGGCCTCACTCTGGAAGGATATGCTGATGCAGACTGGGCTGGAGACCGCAAGTCCACATCTGGTGTTCTTTTCAAACTGGCCAATGGTCCAATTAGCTGGGTCAGCAAAAAGCAATCCACAGTGTCTTTATCTACGGCAGAAGCGGAATTTACTTCGCTGAGCTCAGCAGTTAGAGAGCTAATATGGCTTCGAGCTTTGCTAAAAGAACTCGGATTTGAACAAAAAGAGCCCACAATAGTTTTTGAGGACAACCAAAGTTGTATCGCCATTGCCAACAATCCAGTCATGCATGCACGCACAAAACACGTCGAAATAAAGCAACATTTTGTTCGAGAAAGCATTTTGACTAAAGAACTAAAGTTGGAATACTGCCCAACACACAAGATGCAAGCGGACATCCTAACAAAAGGACTAACAAAAGGAAAGTTTCTGGAACTACGCGAGCTTATTGGTGTTCGTAACATTTGTGGTTAAGTGGGAGTGTTGAAAAAGTGAAGTATGTAACCTACAACTGTTACAAAGTTAAAAACTCGACTACTTGGTTCTGTACTAGCACACAGCTACTACTACTATGTGTCTATTTTTCACATGATTCAGTATTAAAGCTATTGTTCACTGTTCGCTTATTCTACCAAAATGTTTCAACTCTTTAACCTTCAATTTCACAGTCCACAAACGTGCTAGAAACTCCGCAATACCTGAAAACGCTTTGTCTGGGTGCGTAGGTTCTAAAAATAGCAAAATCTCGCGGACAAACTTACTATAAATAAAGTTACAGTCGTTTTAGTAGAGGTGGTTTTTCGCTAGTTATCAGAAAAGTTTCTAAATTTAAACTCTCAGCGGCCAAGAGAAATTTAGTTTAAAGTGCAAATTTTCTGCCGATGTACAAAAATAGTGATGAAAATTATCTATTGAACTCATCGACTGTTAATTATCGACCTTTTGTTTTACGCATCGCACAAGTTCAATAGCTAATATCATATTGCACCTACATATTGGCCCGAATTCACATACTAAGAGTTATTCACATACTAACGCTAAGCGTTTGCTAAGTGTTAGCGCTTAGTTTGTACTAAACTGTTATTCACAAAATAAACGCTTAAAAATTAGTGTTATACTAAACTTAGCGTTTAGCAACTTTTGTGCTTAGTTTTGGCTTTGGCTTGGAGTGCGCTCCCTGCTTGATGTGGATCCGGAATTCGTTATTTATCGGCATATCTATTTGGTATTTATAAATCCGATTGTAGATTTATTTAAATTACTATTTCTTATTAATAATATATATTTTTCTTGAACTATACATTTGTAAAAAATGTTTTCAGCAGGTGGATTGCTAAAAAATGCAAAATCAGCTCTACATGTTTCAGGGGGCATATCGTGAAAAATATAAATTTTCAAATAGAAGTTCTTGAAGAAAAATTACTTCGATTAAGATGTTCTACTCAAAAATGTAAAAAAACGAATTTGGACAACAAAGTGCATTTTTTATTTTTGGCGATAAAACGAGCAAAATGGATCGAATTGGTCGGAAAATGTCACTAATATATCCTAAATTGCATGCCCTTTCTTCCCATGGCGGCCAAAAACCTCCCCCACTCTCCCTATCCCTTCCCCACATCATCCCCTAACTAAGCGCTTAGCGCTTAGGGAGCTCCCGAGGTCCCTAAACTTAAGCGCTTAATTCTAAGCCAAACACTAAATTTTAAGTATGTGAATACAAAATTGATACGCTAAGTTAAGCGTTAGTGTTTGCTAACCGCTTAACCCTTTTATGCCCACAAGTGCCAATTGGCATTCCGCAATTTGAGCGTGCGTGTAGCTATCCAAAGTGTCGAAATCAACCTTTGCTCATAAGTGCCAATTGGCATAATTTATACTGCATCTTTCATCGAAAGATAGATCAGCCACATCCAGCATTGCGCAATGCAGGCGAGTTAAGAACAGGCTGTGCGTGAAGCTGTACAAGATCAGACTTGGAGCGACTGGATCAGGTAAGTAAGTTTATCAATTTTTCTTTAAAAAATATGGATTTTATTTGTAAATGTACGTACTTTTCAATGGCGTTTATTTCACGTTTTGATAAAAAAGTACCTGAATGCTAATTTGCTTCAAATGATCAGTGCCAATTGGCACTTATGGACGGATAGTAGCCTAAAAGTGTAATGTCTTTGTATATTCAAAAACATAAAAATTGTGATGAATTTAGTTAGTTTGGCCTAAGTATTTGTACATTGTAGTTTTCCACGGTATAAGCCCGACTAGCATTAAATTTGTCAGGTGCCAAAAAAGTGTATCGACTGTCATGAAATGCAAAGTTTGCGAGTTTATGCAAATACGTTGCTACGTCGACAGTTCACGTTCTCGCGTAACAGAATTTGTTTTTGAGTCTTTTTTTGTTGTTTGTTTTTTTGAGTTTTTGGTAAAAATATTTGTTACAGAATGCTGCCATCTGAAGCCTTAAAGCCTGGAGAAATTGTCATCTTGCCAAGCGGAATAGATTCCGAAGCCGAAACGGACTCGGATAGTGACGATGAAGACTACGTGGAACCTCATCACGTGAACCCGGCTGCTGGGCTTGAAGATGAACTTTCGGAAGAGGAAACCTCCGCTTCATCCGATGAAGAGCAAACGGACACTGCCGAACCTGCTGACCTCATAAATGATAGTGATAAAACGACCCGGTGGAGAAAACGGGACACTCCTTTTAAACTTTCTGCTTTCAAACGGCAGTTTTCATTGCCTCCTCCTGATGTTTTGAAGCCGATTGAGTACATTTTGCAATTTTGGCCCAAGGAAATTTTTGAACTTTTGGCATTCGAAACAAACCGCTATGCTGTAGAAAAAACAGGGAAGTCTATTGATTCGACTCCCAAAGAAATGGAGCAATTTTTTGGTTTGCTGTTGCACATGTGCGTTGTGAAAGTTCCTAGTTACCGAATGTACTGGCGCTCGGACCTTCGATATCCATTTGTCGCTGATCTGATGAGTCGCAACCGGTTTGAAGAGCTACGGCGATTCTTACACTGCGTCGACAACAGCAAGCAAAAGCAGCTCAACGAGGAAGGGTACGATAAACTATTCAAAGTGCGGCCTCTGCTGGACATTGTTCGCCAGGGTTGTTTAGCTCTGGAACCGGAGGAGCGCCAGTCGGTAGACGAATGCATCATTCCTTTTAAAGGCCGATCATATTTGAAGCAGTATTGCCCGGCAAAGCCTAACAAGTGGGGATTCAAAGCATACTGTAGAACCGGCGGTTCTGGAATGATGTATGATTTTTTTATCTACGAAGGAGCTTCGAAGACAGCAAAGCCACAAAATCCTGCGTACACCTTGAAGGGCCATGGTGAGAGCGTTGTTATGCGACTTTGTGAAACTCTTCCTGATGGTGAAAACTTCAAGGTGTATGCTGACAATTATTTCAGTTCCATAAATTTGGCCAAAGCTCTGTTGTCAAAGTCAATCTATTACGTGGGTACGATTCGGTCTAACCGCACTGAGCACTGCCCGCTGTTATCTGACAAGGAACTTCAGAAGCAGGGCCGCGGGGCTGGAGATTATCGTGTGGACTTCAACTCCGGAATCATAATTGTGATGTGGATGGATAGGAAGCCGCTTCGCCTTATTTCTTCGTACGCAGGTGTGGAACCTAAAGGAACTGTGCTTCGATGGGATGGCAGTCAAAAGAAGAAGGTTGATATTGACTGTCCACGAGTTGTGTTGGAATACAACCCACATATGGGTGGTGTGGACCTGATGGGCATGCTGGCAGCCCTTTACAGATTCCATCATCGCAGCAAAAAATACTACATGCGAATCATCATGTGGCTACTTGGAATTGCTACCGTCAATGGCTGGAAGCTCTACTTGCGCCACTGTTACCAACTCGATGTTCCAACCAAAGAAAGAATGCATTTGTGCGACTTTTTATTGGACGTTTCCGACAGTTTGGCTAAAGTAGGAAAACCAGCTACACGTGGCCGTGGCCGCCCATCCAAAGACGGTGGCTCGCAGGATGAGACCGAGCCTTTGGTCAGCAAGAAGCGAAAAATGATTCCCACCGCGGCGAAAGATCAAATTCGTTCGGACCAAGTCGCCCACTGGCCAATCCACAGTGCCAATCGATATCACTGTGCTGCAGCCCGATGCAAAGGCCAATCTCGCTGGCAGTGTGAAAAATGCAAAGTTTCTTTGTGTTTGGAAAAAAATAAAAATTGTTTTCGTGAGTATCATATTGTACCGTAGTCCCAATTTTTACTTGTATACCTGTTTCATGTAGCCGTACTGAAGGCTTTGTGTGTTGTGCTTTTTCTTGACTAGCGATAATGTGTATTGTGTTACTTTTACATGCTAATTTTTTGAATGAAAAATGTTTGATTTGAGTAGCCCATAGTCCATAAGTGCCAATTGGCATTTAGTTTATAATTAGTTAGTAACATGAGTGGAGGAAGTAAGGACAATATGAAAAAAAGTTTCAAGGCTTATTATATACAAAACCACTAAAAA
>JASANF010020943.1:0-20691 GCA_030248245.1 Trissonchulus sp. WLG1_4 | reverse complement strand
GGCGAAAAGTTGATGATATTTTGTTGAAATATTTTTGAAAAAATTTTCTTTTGTATTTCGTTTATTTTTCAACAAAAATTTGCAGTTGGGGGGGGGGGAATAGTGGACCTCTTTTTTTGAGTAGAGCACCTTTTGAATTTTTGCTTCAAGAACCCCTATTTCATTTTTTGGATTTTCTGAGATACGACCCCCCGAAATCTGAACCCTCAGTGAGGGACGTTTTCGCAATTTTTTCCGAAGCTCTTGTTTTTTCCGTTCTAATCGTGTCTAAATGGTGTCAGATTATTGTTTACAATTTTTTAGAATCAAAACAAAGGCTCTTTCAACGGGTTCCTGCCGAAAAATTGGCCAAATTCGCCAGAAACGTCCAATTTTTGACCAAATTCAAACTTGGCCTTAATTTAGGCTTGGGCTTAGGCTTAGGCTTAGGGCTTAGGCTTAGTATGGGGCTTAGGCTTAGGCTTAGTATCAGGCTTAGGCTTAGGCTTAGGTTCAGGCTTAGGCTTAGGCTCAGGCTTAGGCAATAAAAAATCGAAATTTTCAAAAAAAATCCTGCCAGCTTAGCCTAGAGAATCCTGCCAACTAAGCCTAGACGATGCCTTAAAACATCATAACGCACTCAAAACTATCCAAAAACAAAGATAATAGCCATTTTTGGCTTCGAACTTTGGCCTACGTTCACTTCCAAAAACACTGAAAATGCCATTTCCAAGGGGTCATAGCTCAGAAAATCCAAATTTGTGGATAGAGGTTCTATTACAAAAAATGCTTCCCTCAAGGTGCTCTACTCAAAAAAATAGGTCCACTATTCCCCCCCCCCCCAACTGCACTTGATCCCACTATTCCCCCCCAACTGCATCTAACCTGATACTTCATTGAATTTTTTTGACAAAACAATGAAAGCACAGATGAAACATTGTTCAGTTACGACACTTTTTGGTGGTAAAATGGAAAAACTGTTGAAATATTGTTGAAATTTCGAGTGAAATTTAGTGAAAAATGAACGAAATTTTGTTAAAATTTTACTAACAATTTTGTTAAACTTGTGACGAAATTTTGTTGAGAAATGAATGAACTTTTGTTGAAATTTTACGGAAAATTTTGTTGAAATTGTGATGAAAGTTTGTTGAAAAATGAATGAACTTTTGTTGAAATTTTACTGAAAATTTTGTTGAAATTGTGACAAAAGTTTGTTGAAAAATTATTGAAATTACGTTGAATTTTAGTAGAAATTTCATGGAAAAATAACAGAAATTTTTCAAAAAGTTGTTGAAAATTTGTTGACATTTTGTTAAAAAATAAATGAAATTTTGTTGAAATTTTACTGAAAATTTTGTTGAAAATGTGACGAAATTTTGTTGAAAATATAGTGAAATTACGTTGAATTTTAGTAGAATTTTTATCGAAATATAACAGAAATGTTGCAAACAAATTGTTGAAAATTTGTTGAATTTTTGTTGAAAAATAAACGAAATACAAAAGAAAATTTTTTCAAAAATATTTCAACAAAATATCATCAACTTTTCGCCGCATTGGGTTTCCTGTGGGGCGCTCCGGGAATCAAGGATTTGGGCCGTATTTTTTAAAAACAGCCAAAATGACCTATCATTTTTTAAGAAAAGTTGCCCAAAATACTATTTCTGATGTTTTGACGTGCATATCTCCATAGCAAAAAAAAATTGGAAAAAATGGGACAATTTACTGAGTTTATTCGACTTTTACACAAAGTCAGTAAGTAAGCCAGTGCATCAACGCTTTTTGAGGTTTTCCAAACAGACGATACGTAAATTTTATTAGTCGTAATGAAAAATAAAACAATTTTATTGCGTTCTGTGCAAAAAAATCGCACAAGAAAGCATTTTCAGAAGCAGCAGACTCAAATATAAGCTGTGTGAATACAAAACCAATTTTTCGGCATTCGATTATAAAAAGCTGGTAAGATATTTTTCTACAAAATTTGTGTGTTTGATTTGCACATAATTTCATTACGAAATATCGCCTGATTCGTTACGAACTTCGTAAATTTTCTACAACCATGGTTTTTGCTCAGTTGAAATTTCAAACCTGCAGCATAGCAGGTTTTTATTCTGCTGAAATTTCAACTGAACAAAAACCATGGTTTTAGAAAATTTACGAAATTCGTAACGAATCATGCGATATTTCGTAATGAAATTATGTGCAAATCATATGAAAACGTACGTAAAACCATGGTTTTTAAAAACCACTGTGGTGAAATCCACCCATAATGACATTTCTTATCCAAATCCGACATGTTAAAAACCAAAATAATGTTCAACTAGAGAAGCACATAAGCTACATTTTGGTATATAAAGTGTGACTATACGCAAAGTATAAGCAGTACTGTTATTTAGCAAGCCTATTTTATTTTAACTTAACTATAAACTATTAACTATCGGTAAAATTTTTTAATAAAACTATTAGCTTTTAACTAGCGGCAAATTTATTTTAACATAAAACTACTTTCATTTAATATAACTATTAACTACCAGAAAAATTAATATAACTAGATATTTAACTAGGATATGTTATTTCAGTGTAAACGAACTTCTTAACAATTGAGAACTATTGCACTATTGCACCAACTGCTTCTGCGAGAACATATTTTGCAAGCAGAATGTTTCCAACGTCATTAGAAAATAATAGCTTGACGAAAGACTGACCAAAAAATTCTGAGAGACAAACAAACACGTATTGCGAGTAGAGTTAAATTAAGTTTGGATTGAGTTTGTTGCGACTTACTTGCAGTGCTGAGGATATCTTCGAATATAAAACGCGGCAACAAAATTTATTAAAACTAAAATTTTCAATTAAACGACGGCACTCAGTTCATCCATAATCTTTAACCACAAATGGCTAAAAAAATCATCAGAAAAGGTTTATATGTCGCAGTAGTTTAGTGCTCGGTTGAACTTAATTTCATCATACGCGAAATTTTCGGGCCAACTTGGGTTCCACAATTGTATGTATTCACGATAAAAATTGCGTGCCTTGACAACCAGTCTACGAAACATTTCTACAACAGAGTTAGTAAGAACACTCTTGCACTTTACTGCCGCTAGCTACCCAGATGATCCGATACACATCAAATCACGACACACGCTACGCTCACAAAAACGGTGTTGCAGAATCACCCATTGCGAAATATATATGTACGTATCATGCACGATCTAACACACACGCTCACTCAAATAGTGTATTTTTGACCTGGCAGCACAGTTACATTAGAACTGTATGCAAACATAGAAGACGATTGCAATATAGTATATACGCGGCAGGTGAGGCCGCCGCGTAAAAAGAAACACTCGATAGCATCAAGAGTAAAGCGAGTAGTCACAACTGACAACAATACTTTGCCTGTTTTGTCTCAGGGTTCAGAAATTTCAGTCAGTTATTTGGTCGCAACTCATTCCTAAACTGTTGCCAGGGTAAAAGCATGCACTCTTAACATTAACCCTTTTATTCCCTGAGGATGATACACACCACGTGATGAACCACCGAATATGGGGCATGGCATGAATCATGATGAACTTGACTAAAAGTAACTTTTAGTGTATTCTATTCAACAGATTTTAGATTGTTTCTATTCAGTTAGTAGATGTCGGAAATAATTTAATTCGTATACATAGTTCATTAACCCTTTCATGTGCACTGTTAACCTCAGGCACCCCACCTGATGGATGCCCAATCTGGGGCAATAAAACTTGGCTAGCTTATTCTAGTCAACTGATCTTCGAATTGCAGATGCGGATGCGGATCTTTGTAGAAAAGGTTGTAAATAGGTTATCACTTATCAGCCGAATTTTTAAAAAAATTCACCAAAAAATACATATTATACTAAAAATAGCAAGTATGAAAGAGGCTTGGATAAAACAAAGAATGTATCAAAGTTGTGCATTCATGATATCTTCTAAGCCATGCGCCGCCATCAACAGTTTGTTTGAAACGCTATTGGTTAACTTTGTGCCAACTAAAATGCTGTTGGTCTGACCCTTTGGCAACTTGATGCCACTGCTTTTGGTGGAACCTCAACCCAGGGGTGGATAAGGCTGTCTTGAAGACCCGGCCCTATCCTTTCCGTCCTGCTACGGTCGTCAGAATGTTGAATAGAAAGAGGAGACACAAATTTAGAACGAAGAAAAAAATGGAGGCGCCGGGAATCGAACACGGGCCGCTTGCGTCGACGACAAGAATGCTAACCACTACACCACAGCCCCCGAGTCTCATAAGCCCTATTTCTCATTTACAACACTAGCAAATACACGACACAAATATGCAAATTTTCTGCAGATACGATTGTCAGGATATTTGGCTAGCTAGTTAAAATCTAGTTAAATTGCCTAGTTAAAATGCTAGTTTTATTCCTGAGGGATTTTAACTTAACTATTAATTTAACTAGAAGAATTTAACTATTAGCTACTAACTATTAACTAGTAAAAATCCGCTAGCTAAATAATTTAGCATTTAACTATTTACCTAGCTAAATAACAGTAATAAGCAGAGTTATCGTTTGCCGAAAATTCACTCACGTTTGGTGCTCTGGGAGTCACGTGACATGATTACGTGATTTGAAATTTTGCCTCTAGTGTTCTTTTGTGCCATACTACATATATGTATAGTAAAGTTTGACATTTGCCAACTTTTTCGCTAATTTTTGATGTAACCCCCGATTCCCGGAGCGTCCCTTTAACTTTGCGGGGGTCTGGGGGCGGCAGCCCCCAGAAATTGAAGCTTTCTTGATATTTAAAACAAAGAAATGTAGTGGAAAAAATTTAAAATTTAACATTTTAAATGAAATAAATAAATGTAGTGGATCTACAGCTAGCATTTAGCAATGCGGGGGTCTGGGGGCGGTAGCCCCCAGAAGTTTCAGCTTTTTTGAGGTTTTAACCATCGACATTGCAACGAAAACTACACTTTTTGAAGTTTTAGCTTTTTTGAGGTTTTAACCTTCTACACTGCACTGACAACTGCACTTTTGACATAAAATAAACAAAAATATATAATTTTAAAATATTAAACATTATTATTTAAGCTCATGGATCAAAAAATAGGCCCAAGGGCCTATGACCTACGTTATATATAGTCGAGCGGGGAACAAAAGTCACGTCCATTTGGCGTAAAAGCCCGTTGTGTACAGCTGCGTACATAAGAGTTGGAGTGAATCTTTTTGTGCTATGGGCCAGCGTAGGCTATTTTATGGCTGCGTTCAAAAATTGGGGTTTTGATGATTTATCGTTGCAATATGGTTTTGCCAGGTGGCTTTTTCTGATCCGTCGTCAAGAACGACCGTTTCTGATGTGTGTTGCAATTTTAGGGTTGAAAATTGAAACACGAGACGCGGATACACTTGCCGTTAGCAGATCATTATTCAAAGTTCCAAATGGTCGACTGTGGCTAATTTTATTATACAGAAACTATAAATTGGCCGAAAAGTGCTAATATGTGTCGTTTTTAGCGTTAAAATAGCAATTAAATGCATTTTTAACGTTTTAAAACAAAGAAACCTCATCCCCCCTCCCCGAAATTTTTTGTGGCTACGCCACTGCAGATTGGTGTAATAATGCTTCAAAAATTAAAATTAACAAAAAGTGAAAAAATCGTAAAAAATATCATGTATGCAAAAAAATACAAACAAAAAATACAAACATGTATGCAGCAAAGCAAAAAATAGTATACTTTGTATTTAATTTTGTATTTTTTACCCTATCTAACTATACAAACATGTGAGACATTAATCAATTAGCACAGAATATGATAATAGACCTGGCATATATATAGGCATGCACAAAGAAAAAAGGTATCTGAGCCGAAAAAACATCAACAGAATGGAAAAAACTTAGATTTTTTTAATTTTGAAGGTAGCATTTGTCAATTGTGGAGGTATCAGAAACACTTTTGTCAGCTTTTGAAGTTTCGGAAAGGGGGGGGGGCTGCAACCCTCTAAGGGGGGGGCTCAAATTGCTAAGGGGGGGGCTGCAGCCCACCCAGCCCCCCCCCTAAATACGCCACTGGCCCGGCCGCCGGCCGGCGGCTTCGCGGCCGGTCACAAACACTACGGGTCCCCCCGCCCCCATCCCTCTCCTCCTCATATATACATGTATGAATTAGACAGAAAATGTTCATATATTAGTAAGATAAAAGTAAGAAGATAGACTGAAAATAACAGGATATTAGTAGGATAAAAGTAAGAAAATAGAATGATAATAATAGGATAGTAGTAGGATAAAACTAAGAAAATAGACTGAAAATAATAGGATATTAGTAGGATAAAAGTAACAAATAAACTGAAAATAAAAGGATATTAGTAGGATAAAAGTAACAAATAAACTGAAAATAAAAGGATATTAGTAGGATAAAAGTAAGAAAATTGTAAGAAAAGAATAGGTTAAGTTGAAGAAAAGTCTATGAAATCAAGTAGATGAGAGTACGAATTTCGTAGGAAAAAAATCGGATAATTCGATGAAATTAGCACCAAAACTTTGTGATGAGTGACTGAAATACTTGGGATAAAAAAGGGGTTAATGGTACGATCGTTGGACTGAAAATAAGTTTTTTTGCAGAAATTTATAAGAAAATGGTAGGATGTTTTTACGAAAATTATAGGGTAATTGAGGTAGTTTTGTAGGATAATTAGCAGATATTTTCTAGATAATCATGCGTTCATTTCTTGATATGTCGTCCATATTTTAAAGAAAAATTTTCCAAGGTTTGGGCTTCCTGTGCTTAGGCTTAGGTTCAGGCTTGGGCTTAGGCTCAGGCTTCTGCAATAAGAAAACGAAATTTTCAGAAAAAATCCTGCCAGCTTAGCCTAGAGAATCCTGCCAACTAAGCCTAGACGATGCCTTAAAACATCATAACGCACTCAAAACTATCCAAAAACAGAAATTATAGCTATTTTTGGCTTCGAACTTTGGTTTGGCCTACATTCACTTCCAAAAACAGCGAAAATGCAATTTTCAAGGTGTCATAGCTCGGAAAATCCAAATTTGTGGATAGGGGTTCTATTACAAAAAATGCTTCCCTCAAGGTGCTCTACTCCAAAAAATAGGTCCACTATTCCCCCCCCCCAACCGCACTTGATCCAATATCTTGACCAATCACCAATTGTAAGCCAGACATCCCACAATAGGGACATAAAAGTTCAAAAAATCAAGCCAGATATTGTTGTGGAGTCTTTACTGGTCACACAACAACTACAAGTTGTATCAATCGTAACATATATATATATATATATATATATATATATCAGCTAATAGTCAGATCGTATCTCACATTATATATCTATGATACAGCGAGCAATAAGTGCACACACATATGCTTCACAGACACATCAGATATCAGGGCCCGATTTATCGAAGCAAAATGTTCGTCGTTGAAAATGTTCGTCGTTGAAAATTTTGGATTGATCGAAACATTTTCAACGACGAACATAACACGCAATTATAGGAAAAATGGTCGTCGTTGAAAAACAAATGTTCGTCGTTGAAAAACAAAAATGTTCGTCGTTGAAAAATCAAATGTTCGTCGTTGAAAATGTTCGTCGTTGAAAAACAAATGTTTGTCGTTGAAAAGCAAATGTTCGTTGTTGAAAAACAAATGTTCGTCGTTGAAAAATTTTTAACGGAGAACATTTAAACGGATTCTTGAGCTCCGTTGAAATGTTCGTCGTTGAAAGTTTTTCTGTTGAATAGAAAGATGATGCCCCAATTTAAGAGAATGAAAGAAATGGGGGCGCCGGGAATCGAACCCGGGCCGCCTGCTTCGAAGTCAAGTCAAAATTCCGGCCGGTCACAAACACGACTCTCGGGGCGAACCCGATGCCTCAAGGGCGGAGCACATTCACACGTAGGCCTCCAAGCCTACTTCAATCACACCACACTCAGGGTTTCCTGGCTCACCCGCATCCACAGGGTTTCTCAATCGACCCAGAACGATTCCCAACCAAATCCGAGGGTTTTAACCGGCTCACCCTTAACCGAAACCGAGGGTTTTTCTCCGGTTCACCCCTAACCGAAACCACACAAGAAAGAGACTATGTACACATTCATACTGCACACAGCACGAGTACCGTAAGGGTTGAAGTGCCAACCGCAACCCAGAGCATGGGGCTCCTAACCCACCTCCGAAGACGGTTCGGGGATAAGGCTGTCCTGAGGACCCGGCCCTTATCCTCTCCGTCCTGTCACGGTCGCCACTATGTTGAATAGAAAGAGGAGGCCCCAATTTAGAAAGAATGAAAGAAATGGGGGCGCCGGGAATCGAACCCGGGCCGCCTGCTTCGAAGTCAAGCATGCTAACCACTACACCACAGCCCCCGAGTCTCATAGGCCCTAATTTTCATTTACAACATTTCAACGACGAGCTTTTGTCTTTTAGAACATATGGGCCTGTATTCACATATTTAGTGCTAAAAAGCACTTAAGGGGGTAGTGTCGCGAAAGCAGTTTTGCTCATAGGTTGCAAAAAGAGATCTTTTTGCTTTCAACTTGTACGTTTACTGAGAAACTAGTGAAATGCCATATGGTGTCAAATAAATACTGCCAGACACTAGACTACCAATATCTACCAATATTCTTAACCAATCACCATTTGTGAGCCAGACATCACACAATAGAGACATAAAAGTTCAAAAAATCAAGCCAGATATCAGATTGGCCAGCTTGTGAAGTACATGTAATGTTTTGACGCACAATGTTTTGCCACAAATAAGAAAAATGAAAAATAAAGGTTCGTTTTTCTTTTGTTTTCAAAATAAGTGTCTAAATTTTTCAGAATTTATCATTATTGCTGTGAGTACTTGACAGGTTACGCACAGTTGCACAGTTCAAACAGCCATTACTCCACAACCACTCAAGCAATGTGCACTAAATTTTGTGTGCATAAACTAAAGTATATGTGCTTTTACTTTGTGTAAGAATTTAAACAAAAAGTTTTTTAATTGTGACGAAATTATCGAATGTGAATAGGTTTTCAAAACGTCATTTTTCCGACTTTGTGACTTCACTGCTAACTGTATGCTGCATCAATTTTTCTGAAACTTGGCAAAACATTTGCCTTGAAACATATTTTTAGAATATATAAAGAACAATGACCTGTCTTTCACTGAAAAAGTTTTATAGTCGCGCAAAATCGACTGCTTTCGCGACACTACCCCATTAAGGGGGTAGTGTCGCGAAAGCAGTTTTGCTCATAGGTTGCAAAAAGAGATCTTTTTGCTTTGAACTTCTACGTTCACTGAGAAACTAGTCCAATGCTATACTGTGTTAAATAAGTACTGCCAGACACTAGACTATCAATATCTACCAATATCTTGAACCAATCACCGATTGTAAGCCAGACATCACACAATAAGGACATGAAAATTCAAAAAATTAAGCCAGATATCAGATTGGCCAGCTTGTGAAGTACACATTACGTCTCGACGCACAGTTTCTTGCCACAAATAAGAAAAAAGAAAAATGAAGGTTCGTTTTTCTTTTGATTTTAAAATAAGCGTCTAAATTTTTCACAATTTATCATTATTGCTGTGAGTACTTCTCTGTTTACGCACAGTTTCACAGTTCAAACAGGTATTACGCCGCAACCACTCAAGCAATTTGCACTAAATTTTGTGTGCACAAACTAGAATATATGTCCTTTTAGTCTATGTAAACAGACTAAACAAATAAGTTGATAATTGTGACGAAAAAATCGAATGTGAATAGGTTTTTAAAACGTCATTTTTCCGACTTTGCGACCTCACTGCAAACAGTATACTGCATCAACTTTGATAAAACTTGGCGAAAATACTTGCCTCAACATATATTTTTAAAATGTAGAAAGAACAAAGTCTTATTTGTTTCTAAAAATGTTTTACAGTTACGCAAAGTCGACTGCTTTCGCGACACTACCCCCTTAAAGTTAGTGTTTACACTAACTTTAAGTGTTAGTGTTAGTATGTGAATACAGGCCATAATGTTCTAAAAAACCAAAGCTCGTCGTTGAAAAATTTTTCAACGACGAACAATTTCAACGACGAACTTTCAACGACGAACATTTGTTTTAATTGCCGGAATCGCCGTTAGGCCGAATTGCCGGAATGCCGAATCGCCGTTAGGCCGAAAAGAAATACAAATGAATACAAACTTATTGAGTACAATTTTCAAAACTGTACAGTCTTTTACCATCAGCAGCATACAGCATGCATGGTATTACAATACAGTCAGTGCATTGTATTTCCACTGTACGGGTAATATGTCCTGTTTTGTTACATACTTTAATGTGTATGCTCTGCGAACACATTTTCGGCCTAACGGCGATTCGGCTTAATGGCGATGTTTCGGCCTAGTGGCGATTCGGCCTAGCGGTGATTCGGCCTAGCGGCGAACGACCATCATATTGGCCAGTTTGTGAAGTTTACATAATGTGTGGAGGCACAATTTTTTGCGACAAGAAAAACAAAAATTGAAGGTTCGTTTTCCTTTTGATTTGAAAATAAGCGTCTAGATTTTTCACAATTTATCATTATTGCTGCTACTATTTTGCAGTTTACGTATACCTTCACAGTTCAAACTAATATTACTCCACAGCCGGTACAGTAATTTGCACTAAATTTTGTCTGCATAAACTACAACATATGTGCTATCAGTCCGTGTAAAAAACTAAACAGAAAAATTGATAAATGTGACGAAAAAATGGAATGTGAATAGGTTTTCAAAACGTCATTTTTCCGACTTTGCGACATCATTGCAAAGTATATGCTGCACCATTTTTGCTGAAACTTGGCAGAATTACTTGCCTTTAGATAGATTTTAAAAATATGGAAAGAATGATTTTTAACATTGCATTGAACAAGCTTTACAGTCGCGCAAACTCGACTGCTTTCGCGACACTACCCCCTTAAACCAAAATATAGTGCGTGTTAATACAAATGCAAATTTTCGGCTTGCGATTTTAAAAAACTGGCTGAACAAGAAAAGTTAAAATTTTGCACATATATGCAACTCGTTGTTTTCGAGCGGTCGCAAAACTTGATTTTGAGCAAATCAATAGTATATAAAAAATTTAGTCAAATTTACGTTTTTTGAAAAGTACTATCGTGTTTTTAGTATTTTTTAATATATCAAATATATGCATCAAAATCGACATTTTGCGACCGCTTGATCACGTTGTGACAAGCAAAATGAGCTATTGGTTGCGCAACAGCTATTCACTTGTGAAGAGAAATCGTAAGCCAAAATTCCACTCAGGTTGGCTGTCAGGTTTCTTCCTCCTGCCCGTCTGAATTTTATGAGTGCCAAGAGTTCTCGGCTCGGTTGGAATGGAATGGCTTCCATGGCTTTGGGCCCTCTTCGGCATGGCGTCGTCGGCGGCTTGCAGAATGCACTTCTCCATTAACCATCGACCTGGGCTGTTGGATAGAGCGGAATGGCTGGATTAATGATCTTTGGGTTGGGTGGGGGGGTGGCGGTTTCCCGCCGTTCGGGGCCCGGGGGGGCCGCGCCCGTTTTGGCCGGGGGGGGGGGGGGTGGGGGGGCTTTTTCTTTTCTTGTGGGGGGTGGTGGGTGGGCGGGGGGGTGGGTGGTTGGCGTTCTTTTTTTTGGGGGGGGGGGGGGGGGGGGTTTGGCTGGGGGGGGTCTGTGGGGTTTTTTCTCTCTCTATTGTGGGTGTGTTTTGCCGCCGCGTCGGCCGGGGGCCTCTTTCCTTGGGGGGGGTGGATGGTCGGGGGGGGGGGGGGGGGGGGGGGGGGGGGAGGTGGGGCCCCCCGCGGTGGTGGGGGCTCTGTGGGGGTGGGCCCGGGGGGCCGTGCCCGTTCGGGCGGGGGGGGGGGGTTTTAAATGGGAGGGTTGGGCCCGGCCGGGGGGGGGTGGGAACTGGTTGGGGGTGTTTCTGGTTGGGAGGGGTGGCCTGAATTGCTTTTGCGACGACATTGCACACAAAGGCCATGGTTTTGGCGATAATGTCCTCCTCCGACTTGCCCTTGACGACATGGCTGTAGTGTTAAACCCTGAACTGGGGGACTAATGGAGGCTCTTGGAAAATGCGCAGAGCGCTAGCAGATGTTTTGACCGTCGCCTACGTCTCCCAATTCAGCGAATAACGCCCAGCTTCGAGCTAGGTTTTACGGATCAGTCGCCTGAAAATCACTCAACGGACAGGGCCGTTCCACCACAGGCGAATGGGGGAACCACAAAGCCTACACGGCCCGACTACGGCCGGCAACTACTAACTAGACTACTCTAGGCTAGCCTTACGGCACAACAGCATAAAAGGTAGTAATTTACTGACACGGGGGCAGACGAAATGAGAAAGACAGAACAGTGGGCAGAAATTTAGATACAAAACATGCGGGGGAGAACTCACAAGAGTAATAAAATGCGCCAAGCGCCTCAAAATATTTCCCTACGTTTCACGTGCGAAACATACCCATCCTGATGAATTTGGCTGTCGGGGGAGAGAAGGGGAAAAACCGACCGTACTCGTCGGACAAGCCTGGGGTCTACACTAAAGGGAGCGAAAGTTAGAACAAAGTAAATTCGGAATTTGTCGGAGTTCGTCCCCTTTACTTTACAGTGACAGTTAAAAGAGCCCTACTGTGTATGTGTAATTTTCCAACAATTTGGCAATGTACAGATTTAGAATCTGAAGAGCGAATCTTAGATTTTCAGTAAACATGATGAAAGAACTTTAGCTCTTGGCCTGGCTTGCTGCCACGTGGAACTGTTTCGTCAGCAATTGTAATGCAAAGCCAAGTTCGCACGTGATCTCTACACGAAAGAGAAGCGTTAAAAGAGTGAAATAAACATTGCCAACCTGAGTTTTCGATGCGCGCTTGTTAGTTATGTGAATCTTGAATATAAAGAGACTATTTCTCGTCGTGGAAATGTCAACCTCCACTAGTGGCAGCCCTGACGAGTACAACAGGTGCCCCCCTGTGCAGAGGTGGCGTCTCGACAGCTCTGATACACGACACTCGGGTTGCCACTAGGGGATGTGGACATTTCCACTGCAATTACGAACAAACGAAAGCATAAAATTATCTGACAACTTCGAGTAAAATGCAGTTACCCAATTTTGGCGATGCAAAGCATTATAACAAGCAAATACAGACAAGTTAACAAATAAAACACGTAAGATCGCAAGTTCCTAAAATTTTGGCGTAATCTCTGGACGAAAAAGCTTAAACACAGCACTATAGATCACAGAAACAATTCCCAAATAATTTGCCTAAACTCGTTTTCCGTTTCAACCGTCTTCAGTTCTAAAAGTTTTTCAATCAACACTCTCTTAACACTTTAGACTCTACGATTAAACCATTAACACAAAGTTCAACTTTTGAATTCAATTTTTGCGCCCGAATTCAACAGAAAAATTTCGAACAAACCAATTTCAACAACCGTATGATAAAATGCATGAAATAATGAAAACAAGCAATTACTTTTATAAATGTTAGTACAATTTTCCTGCCCCCCTCTCTGGAGGTCTCAGCAGATTGAACTAGGGATTGCTGGAATTTAAGTCCAGAGTGCTAACCATTACAAGACCTCGAGTATCCGAATCGATAAAAGCTCAATAGTGAGTTAGTTCACCCACACACTCATACACTAACCATTGTTGGCTGCAGTCCAACGCTGGCTCACTTTCACTCACACTACCCGGGATTTTAGGTTAAAACAATATCGTGTCGTTTTTGGGCCCTCATCTATCACTGCGAGATTTTCAACATCTTCCGTATCGTTTCTCGTGTCGTTTGCCTACTCCAGGCTAATTCACTTTACAATTTACACTCTTAAACTTCAACTTTCACAATTTTTTTTTGAGCTAAGGTCACTCTGTGGGTAGTGATCAGTTACCCGTAAGTGCCTTACTCAATC
Source organism: Trissonchulus sp. WLG1_4 (assembly GCA_030248245.1). Lineage (NCBI taxonomy): Eukaryota > Metazoa > Nematoda > Enoplea > Enoplida > Ironidae > Trissonchulus > Trissonchulus sp. WLG1_4. The sequence continues at coordinate 6,817 of JASANF010020943.1, read as the reverse complement.
GTCACTCTAATTTCGTCGTTTTACTCAAAAAAAATTTTATTACTCTCTCGCACATGCACCCTCGGTAAAATTTTCACGTCAACTCACTACGTATATATAAGCAAACAATTCGTGTCCTACTTCGCATACATTCTACAAAATTTGGGTGACCTAACAACACTCTTAGCGCGTACATTTCATACAAACAATACCAACAAAATTTGGTTTGCCGCGACTGGCAATACAAAACGCAGATACTTATGGTCCATTGTACAGTCTGCAAAGTCCCTAGTATGGGGGCCAACTATACCCTCTCATCGCCCACGCATAGCTACCAGAGTACTTAAGTGTCAATTTATGTGTCGTGAAACACCCGTCGTGGTGGCATAGCCACCCAAATCCTCCACCCATAAGTCCGGAGGGATGTTTCCTATCAAAACTCTCGGGCTCTTATCGTACAAGTCCCCATAATGACCTCCCATCTATAAATATGGTAAAATAGTTGGGTCCTTTTAGGTGAGCCCATATAATTCTAACACTACCAGGGGTATCAGGGTAGAGTCCATGTCACAATCTCAGTCCGAATTCATTTTTAAACTTTCCCCTGACAGCTACGTTGGGTTTAAATCAGGTATAGCTTATTTTAAAGTTTTTCAAAGTCTTTGGTTATATTAGGAGCCAGTGGGGGCGTCAAGGACCTACTACCTTAGGAAAAGAAACAACAGATTAGTTATAGAATTTTAAAATTCCTCATTAATTTCAGAGCTCGAAATAAAATCCAGACAAATTTTTATTACCAAAACATACAAATACTACGATAACCGTCTTTACACCGGTTAGTTGTTATAATTTCGGTTAGATTCTCGAAGATAAAATAAATCAAACTGCCATTAGCTCTCTTTTTCAGCCCAACTACTTAGTTTTGTTAGAAAAATTCAATTTAGTCGCGGCAAAACCCATGAAATACGACCCAAAGCAAATTATGCAGATAGTATGACAATTTCTACGTGCTGCGTTACGGTTCTGAGACTTTCACTAAATCAAATTTCATATCTTTCGTCTTTACAATTCCAAATTTCGACAAATAATTTCGATATCACCCCTTTTAACCGGGTTTATCATCTGCGACAATTTCGACTCATACCTACCAGTGCCGTTACCACTTCCTACGCTGCGCGAATCGCCCAATGTTGCGATTCTTTTACGACAGTTCTACATATACTTGAAATTACTTGAAAGGAAAACAAACTCTGAATTTTTAGATTTTTAATTTTTATTAGTCTCCCAGCCAGTACGACCCCAAATTCTGCATAAGATGTCATAAGCATAAAAGATGTTATAGTAGTGTTAATTGCAATTTTAAAATGTATTGTTGAAACAGGCAAATTACGCACAATTTTGATAACTACATTTGTTGGGGTAACCACTGTCTGGGTTGGTACGACACTGGACGGCATTTGCTCAGAACCGTATCTCAGAAAATTTTGGATCGTGAACCCTATAATTTCACCCTATACCTCGGCTCGCTCTGAGCGATTTAACCCTACACTCTTGCATCACGTTCTTGCTATCAGAAACATCGTGCCAATACTTTTTGAGTACGTATAAAAGTGCTTGTACGTTTGTCCCGTTTACTGGGCTGTTCTGTCAGCCTTTCATACGTGTCTCGTATTTGTGGTCACTTAGTGCAACTGTGTTGGGACTGTTTTATATTATGCGTGTGTTTCAAACCGCTGCTTGGTCCATACTTTATACTGCTATCAATTTCTCTTTTTACCCCATAAAATATACCCGTATTGAATTAAACTCGACCAAGTCAGCTAAATTAATTTCTTTATACCCCTTAGACAAACTCAGATACACCCGTATAAATCGTAAACTCCACCCAGATTACCCCACAATTTCGGTTGGCTTTGCGCGTATTTGAAAAGACTACTCACACAAAAATTAGTATTATTAACAAACTGTATAGAAATTTGGGCCCCATTTTAGTAGCTCAAATTAGAGTCAAAAGATCCCATTAGGCTCATTTTAGCTAAATTTACAAACCAAATTAGAATAACTAAACCAAAAATTTAGAACATGAAATAAATCAAATTAAACTAAACGAAACAATGTAGTGAAAATTAAACATAAAAGACAACGTGAACGGAAAAATAAGATTAAATTAGACAAACATAAAGCAACATAAATTTGAATATAAACTGAAAGACAAAACTAAGGCAAAATTAAAGCTGCAATGGAATGGCAAATTAGGTATTGTACAGGGAGTGCTCTTTTAGAGACTTTTTGTTAACTTACAATAACTAAATTCAAAAATAGCTAGACAAAGAGGGAAGTTAGGTATCGTACAAGGGGTGCTCGTTTCGAGACTTTTTGTTAGACAATATAAACTAAATCAAACTAAGTATCAACAAAGAAAATGGGGGGGAAGGTTAAGTATCCTACAAGGAGTGCTCATTCCGAGGCTTCTTTGTTAATTTCAACAATAAACTCGATGAAAACAATCTTTTTGTACTTTTGACTATGTTACTTTTTACTTTTCTAGTTTCTACTACAAGAAAAAGGGGTTAGGTACATTTTACACTATTAACTGGAAAAATTGAGCAATATATTATGGCTAGTAGTTAAGTAAAATAAACGAAAAATACCAGTATTAGCTTTGGCAGTACTAAGCTCTATTAGTTTACATACTATACATCACATAGTTATCACAAACAAAACTATTGCTCCGATTTTAACTATTGCACCCAGATATCCGGCGTCGGCGCCCTAGGTACGCGATAACCTAGTTTCGGCACGTTCGCCTTCTACAGTATGAAACGATGAATTATGCCACCTGGCACCCGCGTAGAGACGACAGTCCCTGGGGGTTGGGTGCCTCCTATGAGTCCAAGTACCCGAAGGCACCTGGACCGAGGAGACCATACTGCGTCCTACGATTAGGTCGCCTACTCGGTAGATACGGTTTGAAAAATGGGCTCAATCGCGTTTGACAGCGATATAACTGACAGACCTACACCCGGATTCGAACCGTTTGGTAGCTGGTTGAGCCCCGATGGACAGATCGTTCGACTACCTCACTTATCTCCTCTAGGTAAGATCCAAGACTCGCTCAAGCTACAGATAATGACAAATTGAGCCCCGATGGACAGTTCGTCTTATCACTTACTATAACCTAAGACGCGCCTCTTCAGCTACACGCTGTGCGCTTCTAGACTACACGATAATGCAATCCTTCTGCGCGATACAACTAAGCAAGTGAGACCAGATTGGTGCCCCGACGGACAGTTCGGCCTAGCCCCACAGACCTAGCTATATTAATAGTCACAATACTTGGATATATAACAGGTACTTTGGACCAGTGTGGTGCCCCGACGGACAGTTCGGCCTAGCCCAAGTACCAATACACGTCACAGCCGATATAAATTACTAGGTACCTACACCAAGGTAGATTAGCCGAGGCATTGGCACCTAGACTCAGTTACGTCCGAGAATATTAGTCTAAATTAGGCTCCTTTTAACTCTCACTCCTTTACCTCCTAGCTACGCTACCTAGAACCTGATTAGCCCCGTTGGACAGAATGTTCGAGCTCCAAGTACGTAACCAGTTCACCAACTTCAATCATTCCACACCTACAGCAACATGCACGGACCTGATTAGTCCCGATAGACAGAGTGGCCGAGCCCACACACATACACTATAGGTGAAACCATCAACGTCGAGAGTTTATTTATAATAATTTATGCCAGATAAAAATAAACATTAAAAATCCAACAACAATTTCAATCAATTTCCATATAAATTAAAATATAACACTGTTACACTATTAATATGACACTTTAAACAACATTAAAATTAAAAATAAAACAATTAGATATTTAATTATTTTTAAATATTTTTTCCTCTTCAAACTCTCCCCCCGTGCTATCCACCCCCACCCTCCCCATCCCCCACAAGACTAATAGCCTGGTTTGCGTACGCATCCCCCTTCACTTTCACCCCCATCCTTTTTATACCTCCACCTTAAACGCCTTCGCTGTCCCATATTTTCTTTTACTACTACCCTTTGTTTTTTTTTTTTTTTTTTTTCTTCCCTACCTAACTACTTTCCTTTGTTTTTTTTTTTAATTGCATCCTGATGAAAAAAAAAAAAAACAAAAAAAAAAAAAAAGAAAAAAAAAAACTAATTAATAAAACCACACCCACTCTCATAAACGACATGCGACAAGCAATTTTAAACATGCACTATTTGATATTGGGTTTTCCCCCTCAGGGGTTTTATAGTTCTATCCTTGTAGTATCGCCTTTACGAATGGCCTGTAGACAACTGCAATGGCTAACTCACACTAGCAAGCAAATGCTCTTGAAACTGCTGTGAAAGGCATAGGGAGCCGAAGAGAAAACTTGTGATAATACAAACAGTGGAACATTCGGTGCGTTGGAGGTTGGTTTTCGGTGGTGGCTACTCTCGCTATCTCGCTCTAGCCTGCTAATGTCGGTGCTGATGTTAGTTACGTTACACATGTCCAATTCGCACTACGGTTAGACCTATGCCCGAATGCCATTTGGTATCTTAGCGGACTTGCTAGAACATAGATGTTATAATAGATAAGCGTGCAAAACCCAAAAATTAGTCGAAATGATTTTTTTTTTAAATTTGTTTCAGTCTGTTAGCATACAAATTTGTTAATACATACATGCATTTACTTTTACGATCCACTTTGGTGAACACAGAAACAGCAAACTAGATTTATTCAACCCGTCCAAGGAAATAATTTCAATTTTATAACATATTTATGTGATTTTCTTTGCAAGTAAATATATCTTGTTTTGATGTATTGAAATAAAATATAGTTTGTTTGTAATGTTTGTTTGCTTATTCCCCATTTTACCCTTGTGGTTTTATTGTACTTGTAGTTGAAAGTTTGTTGCTTATTTATCCCCTTTGCTACGTTTATTTTTAGAACTAACCGATGTTAGTATGGTTAGCAGTTAGCACCTTTCTTTCAGTCCGCACCCTTAGGTCCATAGTACGGCATCAAACGTCGGACACTAACCTCTTTCTGGTTTTGCGCCAGGAACCCCATGCTTTATGATTTCATATAAGTTATCCGATATTTTAGCTATAATTTGGTGGGGGCCGTCCCATAGCTCAGTAAATTTTTGCTTTTGCCCCGGAGCAACCGGTGTGATATTTTTCAAAACAATAGTTCGGACTGAATAGTGCGCGTATCTGGCACGTTGGTCGTAGCGAGAGTTATACTGCTGTTGTGTTGCCCTACTGGTGGTTGCGTACTGAGCTTCTGCAATTTGCAATGTCTTACTGGAAAAATAGCTCGGAGTAACATGGACATGGAGATTGCGATTTGAATGGAACGTGCTCCGGTACTAGTCGGTTTCAACCATATACTGGGTGCAAATGGCATTGTTTCATGTGTATAATATTTAGTGCGTTGGACATTGCGTGGGTTATTCGGCGCTGTTTTGACCGGTGTTGGTTTCATTTGCCATCAATTAACGTACTCCTGAGACACCTGCTACTCAAGTTCACTGCTCGACCCCTCTCTCACAATTCTGCATCGTTCTGATTGCCCGAATGTAAAACGTTCAGCTACCTTTCGCGCCTCACGAATCCACTCAGGGATGACGAGGTTTACTTACCCCGGTCTCTTGTTTGGGCTGTGTGATGTTTTGTTCTGGTCCCGCTCTACGTTCACCAACATACCCTTGTGGCCATGCCGGGACAGCATACATCATGCCGTGTGGAGGGTACATATATTGAGGAGAAAAGGGAACAGGATGCGCCGGAGTAGAAATAGGCGTATTTTGAGGGGCATGCGGAATGGGACTTCCCAAATCTCTACGATAGTTTATTTGACCTCGTGACATATTGCTAACGTTGTTGAAGTTGTTTGTTCGGTCAAACATATTTTGGAAGGCGGCAATCGCGACCCATACGGGTGGTGCGTCTGTTGGTTGATGTTATCTTGGTAATTGTTGGATTCCCCTAGATTGTTATGAGGAAAACGTCGGGCATCAGGCACCAAGCTGCCGTCCCGTTGGTTTTTGGGGAAATCGGCAATGCTTACTGACATGCCCCTAGACGGTTGCAGTTATAACATTTCGGTGGGGGCTCCTTATCCTTATACATCCGCCGCTACGTCCTTCAATTTTTGGTTGACCAAACTGCACCGGTGAATGGTTTCCAAAATTTCGCGCACAGAAAAACCCAGGGTCTTCAGAGTGACGATCATGTTGTTCATTGAGTTTATGTAACTCCAACCTTAGTTCTTTTATAGCTTCCCACAATTTTGACGCTTCAGATATTTTCTGGTTCTTCGGGAGCGAACACTGGTTGGGCTAAGCTCGGTTTTTCAGACCTACCCCCTCTGGTTTTGAGGATGCTCCGGCATCGCGCCTGTTTCTGTCGTTTTGATCCAAATTTTTGATGTTGACCGCGTGAACCCACTGATTACCCATACTCCCTATAGGGAAAATTAAATCAAGCAAGTTGACCACCTTGGCCAAGGAAGGGGGACCATCACAGAAAATTGGTGCGAGCGCTTTTTGCACATCTGGAGTAACCCCATTGAAAATTTGCTGCGACATCAGCGTCCGTTCCTCCCCACCTAGCCAGATTTCCTGGGCTAGCGTTTGCAATTCCCGTAGATAGTCTCTGTCCCGCCGGCTTGTTGCTTTCGGTCGAGGAACTTGCGATAATAATCACTTTTGGTCATTTCCCGGCCCCGAAAACAGGTGTCAATGTTTGACGAGGCTGTTGAAACTTTGGGTGGTTTCCTAGGAGTCGGATGCATACAGGCCTACCCGTCCTCC
>JASANF010020941.1:0-12800 GCA_030248245.1 Trissonchulus sp. WLG1_4 | reverse complement strand
ATTGACAATATATTATATGTAGGTGAAAGCATGCAACCAACAAATCAGTAAACCTTCCAATTTATTCTAATTATCAACTACAGTAATGAAATTTATTTATCTTCATCGCTGGATTTTGAGGATTCAGACTTTGAATCAGAGGACTTGCTTTTTCAAAAGGTCTTGGATTCGTTGTTTTGTTCACATTCTTTCCCCAGCTTTTATCCGGCTTTTCAGTGGCTGGTGTCGAATCATCGATCTGACAAGCTTTTATAACCTCTGCGGTGTTGGCTAATGATTTTGGCGTCAGGGCGCCTCCGGAATATTTCCCATGAACATCTGTCGGTTCGAGCGGCACACTCGGGAATCACCAATTCGCGCCAAAAGCCAGGCTCAACTCCATCCGTCTCGTTTCGACAAAGAAACACGTCTCCAATTTAAAATCATCCACAAGGTTTCAGCAAAAGAAGCATAAATGCTACAACATAATGTAACATAGCCAAAAGACGGATGACTGTCCTGAGTTTTCGATCAACAACAAAAAGTCCAGCCAGTATTAACAGAAAGATAATGCACATCGGTTTATGGATGTTTTTACGCTTAAGGGGCTACAAATGACATACATCAGTAATCACAAACCAACCGTATTCATTGAGACAGAATCTAGTACACCGGTCTCAGTTTCAATGGAAACGGTTCTGATGGTTTGCAGTTAAGGTTCGGTATGTGTGCGGCGTTCACTTATGTGTGGTCCTTTGACAGACATACAGTAAAAGAGACTATGATTATTACCGCTAAAGGAGTTGTTTTCCTAGTGTAACGACCATGCTGTGACCGGTATTGACTACTGTAGTGCCAGCTGACTAAGTCTTATATGTAGCTGTCAAGTGTCAACCAATCGGCGTGTGTTGGCTGTTATGATTGGCCGATGCAGTAGTGCAAGACTAGTGGCTGTACCTGGTATTGGTTGGCGTATGTCTGGTGCAGTTCTCACGATGACTGCAGCGGCCAGGGGCACAGTGCGGTTGTTGGCGATGCCCATCAGCGACGTCAATGATTGGCAAGTTTTGTCTGATGCTAAACTCAGGGGAAACTTCAGACAGTCCATTATTTCAGCTGATAAAAATCAAAAATTGAGTTTTGAAAAAAGAAATTGAACTAACAAAACATCAAAAAACTGGCTTTTCCTGGAAATCAAAAGCAATTACATAGTCGTCACTGTTTCACAGCTTCGAGGGCATTGTACTCAAAGAAAGGACTATCTGAAACTGAACATCCAGCACGAAACAGGTTTACATTCGCTTTTTGAAAAAAAATAAATCAGCAGGTTATGTACAACTTTTTGTAACACACAAGCTTCTATACAAAACTAATGTGTTTGTGCAATACAATTGTACAGTGCTTAATGATAGCTCGTGCTTTAAATTTAAAAAAACCTACATCTTGACAAAGAAAACTTACGGCAGAAAATATCCACATTTTATTTGTGAGTTTTCCACCAATTTTTTCCGTTAAAAGCTGCAGGATTTTTCCCATTAGCGGACCTTGAATAGAACATTACATCAACTTGTTTTGTACTAGTGAAAGCAGAATACGCAGTTGGATCTAATGATTAGATGTTAAACCATCGCCATTAGGATTGAGTTGGAAAGCCAAGATATAACGCAAATAGGCCGGAGGCTGGTTTTTGTAAACTCTTGGAAACACACTTTCTACCGACGGACCAGTGACCGCATTCTTATTCATACAGTTTTCAAACAATGCACTCTAATTTCGCTAAGCATATTGCGCCATAGAATATCAGCAACTGCAACATGACGAGTAGGGAATGTCGTTCCTCCAATGAGTCGTTTCTTCGATGGAATCGTCGACCGCCAGAATGGAGTCAGAGGCGATCCAGCTCTTTGAATCGATCACCTAGATGTCTTCTTTCGTGAAACCACTCCGGCAACGGCAAGTCCGTCGGCTATCTGCAAGGATAGCATCGCCACCTAGGGGAACAACTACATCAATGTACAATATTCACGGCCAATTGCACCAACTGATTTTTGAGAATAATTAGTCTCGAGAATAGCTAAAGAAGACCTTGAGCTGTCCAATGAAAATGTGGCTGCATCAATTCGCTATCTCATCACAGCCTAGCAGACAGCCACAGCCAATTGAGCTCGAAAAAAAGCACGAACAAACCCCGGCTACATATTCGTTATGAGAGAAGATCGCTTTGTTGTCCTCTGACTCGAAAGTGCGCTCTACTTGGGACAAGTCAGAAACCTGATTACGAACGAAACCCAAAAGTGACTTCAAATTTTACTGTTTTGCTTTTTTACACTGAATATACTATCCATAAGCCAAGCAAACATGAATTAATTAAAAATTTGGAAAATGGTAATTTTTTTGAAAAGTTATTAGGTTATTCTTCAGCTGTTCCTGGTCTGGATCAGAAAAAACTAGCACATCAGACATACTGGAGAATAGCCGGGAACATGAGCTATCCTCTAACTTTGGTTAGTGCAATAATGTTCGTTATTCTTTAGCTATTCTTGGAGCTATCCCTTAACTTATTCTTGAGCTATTCTCCAGCTTCGAGAATACTATGCTCGAGCTTAAAATGTTGGTGCAATGAAGTTATTTTATTTCCTAGTTATGCTTGAACTATTCTTATTCTTGAGCTATGTATTCTTTGTTGGTGCAATCCGGTGTCAGTGTACCTTTCTTTTGCCTTAGTGAAGGGTTTATTTCACGCTGCCTGGCGAAAGATGCTGTATGTACGTCATTTGATCTCGCAGATACAACAATTACAATTACGCAATATCGTTTGCATTGAGTACTTACAATATCACATCATGCATAATTAAAATAAATAGTTAATTAAGTGAGCAAAAATATTACCCTGGAGACAACACAAATAGGCCTTGGTAATGTCCGTGAACTCGGTCTCATTGGCAATCAAATCCACCAAATCCTAAAATTGAAAACAAAAACCAACAGATATTGAGGTACATATGTATGTACATATGTAAGTACATACATAACATATTGTCCCATCAAGAGAACCACTGTCAGAGAGTGAAAACGGGGTACTGAATTGAGGGGGGGGGGGGGGTAGCGCAAGGTCTTGCTTAGTGTCTTGACATGAGGGGGTACCCCCCCCCCTCAACTGAAGACGGGGTACTGAACTGAGGGGGGGGGCACCCCCCCCCCCCACAGTTGAGTACGGGGTATAGTTTTGAGGGGAGGGTACCCCCCCGCAGTTGAGGAACGGGGTTTGCGGTTGACGGGGGTCCCCCTCAAAACCCCTCCCCCCTTTGACGGGACCCCCCCTCAAAACCGTACATAAACTAGCTATTTCGCGCTCCGCATTGGACGCACGCCGCCAGGCATAATAGGGAGAGTGTCATACTCTTTCTATTATGTACTCTTGCTTCTACTCAGTCATTTTTGTGAGCGTACAAACATGAACATATGCACATACGACATTGAACATACAGCTAAGTCTTTATTTGAGTGGAAAGAAAAATGAAAGAAAAAGAAAGAAAACTTTAATTTAAAGAAAAGTGCCAAGAAAATTTAAAGAAAAATGAAAGAAAGAAAGAAACTCTGAAAGAAAACTGAAAGAAAATTTCAAGAAAAGAGGAAGAAATTGAAAGAAAATTGAAAGAAAGATAAATAAATTAGAAAGAATTGAGAAAGAAAATAGGAAGAATAGTAATTGGGGCAAACGTCAGATTTGCGAAGAGTAACTGATTGTCGCAGATGTATTACGTAAAGTGCGCGAAAAGTCCATGATGCGTGCGATGTCTGGCTAACTAGACACATATTTCTACATAGCTTAAAATTACATACGTAGTGGGTCTTGATTACTCAAGTTCTTTGACAAATGAAGAACAAAAGTTAATTCTAATTGTTAACTTGGCGGTTCTGTGTTGTTTTCGTTTGCTAGCGCATTTGATTGACTACCCATATAACCCTTGAAAATAGTATAAATTTACACCAAACTAGCCAACTCTTTCTATTCTGTTGCTTGTCTAGATGTCAAAAGTGACTTTTTATTTTTATTCGAAGATTTGAATTGAAAATTTTTTAAAAAAGTTTTTGCAAATTTTTATGTACAACCGTAACTTGAATAAAAATAAAATAAAATAATGAAATATGTACATCAATTGATTGGCTTCTTTTGTGCGACTGATTGACTTATTTTCCAATAAAGTCTACTATCGACTTATCTTCATTCGGTTCATACGTACAAACATACGTAATATTTACATAAGGAACCCTTTGTGTTACATAGCGCAGGCATCCTCGATTCTATTAGAGGCTTGTTTTGCTTATTTTGGCGGTCTACAGCACCTGTCCCAAAGCGTTAGGTGTCACTTTTACGGCCTAAGTCAAAAGATGACAAGCCTGTACAAATAAATGAAAATTAAAGAAGCTTCCAAGAAACTGAAAGAAATTTGAAAGAAAAAGCAAGAAAATTTAAAGAAAGAAACGAGAAAGAAAGAAACTCAGAAAGAAAATAGAAAGAAATATTTTAAAGAAAAATGAAAATGAAAGAACAGAAAAATGAAAGAAACTTTAATTTAAATGAAAGAAATTTGTACTCAAATAAAAACCTAGCTGTATTTTTCACTGTTCACTTAGTTACAAAATAATTTTGTACTTTTGTTTAGGTAATTAAAAATGTGCAAATTTGCAATTGAAAGTTTTCACTACTGTTGTCACTAACACATAGCGTATATCGCAAGCGTCAGTTCATATAAAATTTGTTGGGTCATAAGTGAAATTTGGTGCTAAAAATAATATGTACTCCGTTGCTTACCCGAATTAAAAGAAGTAGACCCCAAAGAGGGGCAAAGTTCCTTCCCCGGTGTATACCTTTCAGATTTAAATGAAAATGGTTCTTTCTTCGATACTTACCGTAAGCTACACTTCGTATCTCTACTCTCCCCTACTTTTATCACTGGCTTATTCTTACTTAATCTACTAAGTATGTAATACGTACAAGAGAGTGCTGCAAGATGTTAAGCATCCCGTTACATCCAGCCATTTGACTCAAAAGTTACACTTTGATCTCAGCTGAGCAAATCAGCTCTCAGAAGCGATAAACAGTCTTTTCTTATGGTCCTTATATACTGCTGGGAAACATCCCGTGCCGATTTGAAAAATACATTGCTACAGCACTGTACAACAATTATTGATTTTCTGCAGATACGCAGACAAAAATCGAGCAGGCAGCTCCCAAGCTGAAAATAAAAGCTCAAACATACTGACTATGCAGCCTGCTCAGTAGCGTTAAACGCTATGGCAAATTAATTTCTCACAGAAGTTCCTTCTCGCTAATAAAGGAACAAAAAGCTGCATCTATAGCCAGTTTATTTCTTTATTTAATGAAAAATTTAGGTAAGCCATGTGCATCAGCCAACAAAACACCGTCCAGGATATTATATGTCAACACACTGGTGAAGAACTGGCTTCATTGCGCCGATACGCCATTATGTACATGTACGTACGGGCGTCCTAACTCTGTTTGTATATTCTCTGGGCCTGGTGTGTGCGTGTTCGTATGTACGGCTGGCTGGGTTGTTCTGGTCGGCAGCGATCTTGAACTTATTGAAACCACTGACAAACTTGTGTAATCTCTTACAGGTGGTGTTGGTTGTGTAAGGCCAATACTGATGACATGTAATTTTGAAATTGTAGGCTTTGCAGCTTCTCTTTTTGTCCTAGCAAGGCCACAAACTTCATACAGCCCCAATGCACATGTTAGAAAAAGATATTTACTCGCTGCAATTTACAGACACAAAACATCATAAATTACAAAACAGGAAATTTAGAAATACATAAGTACTGCCAGAACATTTGATATGTATAGAGGCACCTTCCATTGAAAAGCAACCAATACAGTGGTCCTACACCTAAATTGTCGTTTTATGATCATACTGCAATTTGAAACTTCAATTTAATTTCATAGGTAATTCCATAAAAAGTTACAGCTCAGCTGCATCAGTTTCGAAAAAATCAATTTTCATAACACAATTTTTTAAACATAAACTGATAGCATAACCAACAATTTACACAAAATTTGGTGCGTCACCTAATCATGCATCTTTATGTAGTTTATGAACATTTACAACATCATGAATATTTCTGTAAGTGGGCATGTAAATTTCATTTGGCGTGTCATTTTCATGTGCACTTCCGCGCCAGTGACAAAGACCGCACAATTCAGAGCGGGTTGTGCATCGCGGCTGGGCTGTATCCCCCGGCGGGCGCGCAGGTGTGGAACCCGGCCATCCCCTGGCAGCCCGTGCCCATTCACACCGTGCCTCAGTTCAACGATCCGGTAGGGCCTAAATAGCATAAAGCTGTCGACATAGAAACTACAGTAGTTGCAGATGTCTTGACTACAATTTGGATGGGATTATTACCTCAAGTTGATAATTGCCAGCTATGTAGTTTTATAACATATGTATGTTGAATTGTGACACGGAGTGGTTATTCAGGTTTTGAAGCCAAAGAAATATCCTTGCCCAAAACGAGACAATTGGAAGAAAACGCATGACGAGCCGATCTGGCAACAGATTAACAAGGACAATCAGGTACAGTCTTAGAATAACAATCATGCCGACTAAGTTCAAAGTTGTTCAAAGTTACATGATCTAAGTTATGGTTTAGCATCTAACCCATGAATCTGACCAGGAAAAATATTTCATAGTCTTATAATTGATGATTATAAATTTTAAATTTAGTTTCATAAAAAATGATTCTAAAATCAGTTACATAGGCTAGTTATGAAGTTTGTGGCCTTGCTAGGACAAAAAGAGAAGCTGCAAAGCCTAACAAATTTTACAAAACTGACATCTCATAAACCTATTGGCCTTACACAACCAACACCACCTGTAAGAGATTACACAAGTTTGTCAGTGGTTTCAATAAAGTTCAAGATGGCTGCCAACAGAACAACCCAGCCAGCCGTACATACGAACACGCACACACCAGGCCCAGAGAATATACAAACAGAGTTAGGACGCCCGTACGTACATATATACATAATGGCGTATCGGCGCAATGAAGCCAGTTCTGCACCAGTGTATTGTTAACATATAATATCCTGGACGGTGTTTTGTCGGCTAAATGCACATGGCTTACCTAAATTTTTCATTAAATAAAGAAATAAACTGGCTATAGATGTAGCTTTTTGTTCCTTCTAGAGAAGGAACTATTGTTGAGAAATTAATTGCCATAGCGTTTAACGCTACTGAGCAGGCTGCATAGTCAGTATGTTTTGCGTTTATTTTCAGCTTGGGAGCTGCCTGCTGATTTTTGTCTGCGTATCTGCAGAAAATCAATAATTGTTGTACAGTGCTGTAGCAATGTATTTTTCAAAATCGGCACCGGGATGTTTCACCAGCAGTATATAAGGACCATAAGAAAAGACTGTTTATCGCTTCTGAGAGCTGATTTGCTCAGCTGAGATCAAAGTGTAACTTTTGAGTCAAATGGCTCGATGTAACGGGATGCTTAACATCTTGCAGCACTCTCTTGTACGTATTACATACTTAGTAGATTAAGTAAGAATAAGCCAGTGATAAAAGTAGGGGAGAGTAGGATACGAAGTGTAGCTTACGGTAAGTATCGAAGAAAGAACCATTTCATTTAAATCTGAAAGGTATACACCGGGGAAGGAACTTTGCCCCTTTTGGGGTCTACTTCTTTTAATTCGGGTAAGCAACGGAGTACATATTATTTTGAGCACCAAATTTCACTTAGACCCAACAAATTTTATATACTGACGCTTGCGAATACGCTATGTGTTAGTGACAACAGTAGTGAAAACTTTCAATTGCAAATTTGCACATTTTTAATTACCTAAACAAAAGTACAAAATTATTTTGTAACTAAGTGAACAGTGAAAAATACAGCTAGGTTTTTATTTGAGTACAAATTTCTTTCATTTAAATTAAAGTTTCTTTCATTTTTCTGTTCTTTCATTTTCATTTTTCTTTAAAATATTTCTTTCTATTTTCTTTCTGAGTTTCTTTCTTTCTCGTTTCTTTCTTTAAATTTTCTTGCTTTTTCTTTCAAATTTCTTTCAGTTTCTTGGAAGCTTCTTTAATTTTCATTTATTTGTACAGGCTTGTCATCTTTTGACTTAGGCCGTAAAAGTGACACCTAACGCTTTGGGACAGGTGCTGTAGACCGCCAAAATAAGCAAAACAAGCCTCTAATAGAATCGAGGATGCCTGCGCTATGTAACACAAAGGGTTCCTTATGTAAATATTACGTATGTTTGTACGTATGAACCGAATGAAGATAAGTCGATAGTAGACTTTATTGGAAAATAAGTCAATCAGTCGCACAAAAAGAAAAAGAAGCCAATCAATTGATGTACATATTTCATTATTTTATTTTATTTTTATTCAAGTTACGGTTGTACATAAAAATTTGCAAAAACTTTTTTAAAAAATTTTCAATTCAAATCTTCGAATAAAAATAAAAAGTCACTTTTGACATCTAAACAAGCAACAGAATAGAAAGAGTTGGCTAGTTTGGTGTAAATTTATACTATTTTCAAGGGTTATATGGGTAGTCAAATCAAATGCGCTAGCAAACAAAAACAACACAGAACCGCCAAGATTAACAATTAGACATTTTTCTTCATTTGTCAAAAGAACTTGAGAATTCAAGACCCACTACGTATGTAAAGTTTAAGCTATGAAGAAATATGTTCTAGTTAGACATACATGTACGCATCATGGACTTTTCGCGCACTTTACGTAATACATCTGCGACAATCAGTTACTCTTCGCAAATCTGACGTTTGCCCAAATTACTATTTTCTATTTTCTTTCTCAATTCCTCTCTAATTTATTTATCTTTCTTCAATTTCTCTTCAATTTCTTCCACTTTTCTTGAAATTTTCTATCAGTTTTCTTTCAGAGTTTCTTTCTTTCTTTCATTTTTCTTTAAATTTTCTTGGCACTTTTCTTTAAATTAAAGTTTTCTTTCTTTTTCTTTCATTTTTCTTTCCACTCAAATAAAGACTTAGCTGTATGTTCAATGTCGTATGTGCATATGTTCATGTTTGTACGCTCACAAAAATGACTGAGTAGAAGCAAGAGTACATAATAGAAAGAGTATGACACTCTCCCTATTATGCCTGGCGGCGTGCGTCCAATGCGGAGCGCGAAATAGCTAGTTTATGTACGGTTTTGAGGGGGGGGGGTACCCCCCGTCAAAGGGGGGAGGGGTTTTGAGGGGGTACCCCCGTCAACTGAAAACCCCGTTACTCAACTGAGGGGGGGGTACCCTCCCCGCAAAACGATACCCCGTACTCAACTGCGGGGGGGGGGGGGTGCCCCCCCCCTCAGTTCTGTACCCCGTCTTCAGTTGAGGGGGGGGGGTACCCCCCTCATGTCAAGACACTAAGCAAGACCTTGCGCTACCCCCCCCCCCCTCAGTTCAGTACCCCGTTTTCACTCTCTGACAGTGGTTTTACTAATCGGAACAATGCTATGTATGTACTTACATATGTACATACATATGTACCTCAATATCTGTTGGTTTTTGTTTTCAATTTTAGGATTTGGTGGATTTGATTGCCAATGAGACCGAGTTCACGGACATTACCAAGGCCTATTTTGTGTTGTACTCCAGGGTAATATTTTTGCTCACTTAATTAACTATTTATTTTAATTATGCATGATGTGATATTTGTACAGTACTCAATGCAAACGATATTGCGTAATTGTAATTGTTGTATCTGCCAATCAAATGACGTACATACAGCATCTTTCGCCAGGCAGCGTGAAATAAACCCTTCACTAAGGCAAAAGAAAGGTACACTGACACCGGATTGCACCAACAAAGAATACATAGCTCAAGAATAGGAATAGTTCGAGAATAGCTCAGAAATAAAATAACTTCATTGCACCAACATTTTAAGCTCGAGCATAGTATTCTCGAAGCTGGAGAATAGCTCAAGAATAGTTAAGGAATAGCTCAGGAATAGCTAAAGAATAACGAACATTATTGCACTAACCAAAGTTAGAGGATAGCTCATGTTCCGGCTATTCTCCAGTATATAATGTGCTAGTTTTTTCTGATCCAGACCAGGAACAGCTGAAGAATAACCTAATAACTTTTCAAAAAAATTACCATTTTCCAAATTTTTAATTAATTCATGTTTGCTTGGCTTATGGATCGTATATTCAGTGTAAAAAAGCAAAACAGTAAAATTTGAAGTCACTTTTGGGTTTCGTTCGTAATCAGGTTTCTGACTTGTCCCAAGTCGACGCACTTTCGGTGAGCGGACAAGAAACAAATCTACTCTCATAACGAATATGTAGCCGGGGCTTGTTCGTGCTTTTTCTCGAGCTCAATTGGCTGTGGCTGTCTGCTAGGCTGTGATGGGATAGCAATGATGCAGCCACATTTTCATTGGACAGCTAAGTTATTCTCTAGCTATTCTCGAGACTAATTATTCTCGAGAATAAGTTGGTGCAATTGGCCGTGAGTATTGTACATTTATGTAGTTGTTCCCCTAGGTGGCGTGTATCCTTGCAGATAGCCCACGGACTGCCGTTGCCGGAGTGGTTCACGGAAGACATCTATGATCGATTCAAAGAGCTGGATCGCCTCGACTCCATTCTGGCGGTCAACGATCCCATCGAGAAACGACTCATTGGAGGTACACATCCCTACTCGTCATGTTGCAGTTGCTGATATCCTATGCCGCAATATGTTAGCAAATTTATTGCATTGCTTCAAAACTGTTAATAATAATAATGCGGTCACTGGTCCGTCGGTAAAAAGTGAGTTTTTCGCGCAAGTTTACAAAACCAGCCTCCCGCCTATTTGCGTTATATCTTGGCTTTCCAACTCAATCCTAATGGCGATGGTTTAACATCTAATCATTAGATCCAACTGAGTATTCTGCTTTCACTAGTACAAAACAAGTTATGTAATGTTCTATTCAAGGTCCGCTAATGGGAAAAATCCTGCAGCTTTTAACGGAAAAAATTGGTGGAAAACTCACAAATAAAATGTGGATATTTTCTGCCGTAAGTTTTCTTGTCAAGCTGTAGGTTTTTTTAAATTTAAAGCACGAGCTATCATTAAGCACTGTACAATTCTATTGCACAAACACATTAGTTTTGATAGAAGCTATGTATTACAAAAAGTTGTACATAACCTGCTGATTGATTTTTTTTCAAAAAACGAATGTAAACTTGTTTAGTGCTGGATGTTCAGTTTCAGATAGTCCTTTCTTTGAGTACAATGCCTTCGAAGCTGTGAAACAGTGACGACTATGTAATTGCTTTTGATTTCCAGGAAAAGCCAGTTTTTTTGATGTTTTGTTAGTTTAATTTTTTTTTTCAAAACTCAATTTTTGATTTTTATCAACTGAAATAATGGACTGTCTGAAGTTTCCCCTGAGTTTAGCACCAGACAAACGTGCAGTCATTGACGTCGCTGATGGGCATCGCCAACAACCGCACTGTGCCCCTGGCCGCTGCAGTCATCGTGGAACTGCACCAGACATACGCCAACCAATACCAGGTACAGCCACTAGTCTTGCACTACTGCATCGGCCAATCATAACAGCCAACACACGCCGATTGGTTGACACTTGACAGCTACATATAAGACTTCAGTCAGCTGACACTACAGTAGTCAATACCGGTCACAGCATGGTCGTTACACTAGGAAAACAACTCCTTTAGCGGTAATAATCATAGTCTCTTTTACTGTATGTCTGTCAAAGGACCACACATAAGTGAACGCCGCACACATACCGAACCTTAACTGCAAAATATCAAACCGTTTCCATTGAAACTCTAAACGGTGTACTGGACTCTGTCTCAATGAATACGGTTGGTTTGTGATTACTGATGTATGTCATTTGTAGCCGCTTCAGCGTAAAACATCCATAAACCGATGTGCATTATCTTTCTGTTAATACTGGCTGGCCTTTTTGTTGTTGATCGAAAACTCAGGACAGTCACCCGTCTTTTGGCTATGTTACATACAGTATGTTGCAGCATTTATGCTTCTTTTGCTGAAACCTTGTGGATGATTTTAGATAAAAATATTCTTTCGAAACGAGACGGATGGAGTTGAGACTGGCTTGCACGAATTGATGAATTCCCTAGTCTACCGCTCGAACCGACGGATGTCGGTGGGAAATACTTCCGGAGACACCCTGACCCCAAAGTCGTTAGCCAACACCGCAGAGGTTATAAAAGCTTGTCAGATCAATGATTCGACACCAACCACTGAAAAGCCGGATAAAAGCTCAGGAAAAGAATCGAACGAAAAAACCAACAAAAAATCTCAAGAGTCTTTGGGAAGACAAGTCCTCTGGTTCAAAGTCTGAATCCTTAAAATCCAGCGATGAAGATAAATAAATTTCATTACTGTAGCTGATAAATAGAATAAATTGGAAGGATTACTGATTTGTTGGTTGCATGCTTCCACCTACATATCATATATTGTCAATCGTTTTATTTTGTGAGATGTATTGCTCCGCCCGTAAGCACATTTATTGGTCTCAGACTATTAAAAAGGAAACAACATTCAAATTATGTGAAAACTTTCTGTTGTCAACGTTTGAGTTTTTGAGGTTAATTTAATTTAATTACTTATATAAACATTCTGAATTGGTTCAATTCAATGTCATACGTCATTAATTCTGACTGGAGTATGACAAAAAACCCGCCTCATTGCGAAGATGCCAGTGGCTTGAAGGCAAATGACAGTAGCATTGCCCACGTTCCCAGAGGGAGAATAAAAAATTTAATCCAAAAGGAGTATCTCCGCTT
>JASANF010020939.1:0-22351 GCA_030248245.1 Trissonchulus sp. WLG1_4 | reverse complement strand
GAAGATGATACGACATCGCCGAACCCCTCGAAAAGTTACAATAGGGACGGGAAATAGTACTGACGAAAATCTAAAAGGAGTAAGCCAAAGTGCAGATATTTTTGTCTATCGTCTGTCATTTAATTGTGATGAAACCGTTTTGACAGACTATTGCAAAGCTAAGGGTGTACTTGTACGTCGTGCTGAGTGTGTTTCCAGCCCAGAGTACTCACTAAAAAGCTTTCATTTAGTTATCTCAAAACACGATTTGGAAAAAATTGAAAATTCTGATTTTTGGCCCGAAAATGTCTGTTGCCGAAAATGGTTCAAAAAGCGCATTAATCGCACTACACAGGCTAATAATACAAATAATACCTCTAATGAATAATTATAGACATAAGCCAATGTTAACTATTTGCCATTGGAATATAAATGGACTGAGAACTAAAACAGATGATCTCGAACTACTTGTTGCTGATCAAGATCCAGATCTAATTTGCATATCTGAATCTAGGTTATCTTCTTATGTAAAAACTAACCAAATTTGTCTTTCTGGTTACAAACTACTTAGAAAAGACCGGCCAGGTGGCAAAGGTGGAGGTGTTTGTGTTTATTACAAGCAATATATGTCCGTTCGTCGACTGCGAGAGTACGAAATCCCAAACAAAGAGTTCATGTGTTTAACTGTTACTCTTTTGGGAAAAACACTTGGATTACTAGTCGGTTATAGAGCACCATCAGTACCAGTGAAAGAATTTTTTAATTCCCTGATCACACCCACTTGCTCATTACTTTCTGTGTCTAACGAAATTATAGTCACTGGAGATTTCAATTGTAATAGCCTTCTTCCTATTGATGCCCACTACAGACAACTATATGACTATTGTGTAAATTTTGGTCTAACTAATGTAGTAAATGGTATAACAAGACCAACTTCGAGCACCTCTCTTGATGTTTTCTTACTGTCCAAGGTTACGGACTGTATAAAGTCAGTTATTACTCCCTCTGGTGCTTCTGACCACTCTATATGTTCAATTTACTACAACCAAAAGCAACCCGTGCCAAAGAAAATTTATATCAATAGTCGCAAGTTTACAGAGCAGACCGTAAACTTAATCGATAGAGAGCTATCTAGCGTCGATTGGCAGGAAGTTTACACAACAATCGACGGCCAACTTAATGAGGACGGCGACGAAGTTTATTCAAACTGGTCTGCACGTGTTTTAGCTGCTATCGACAAGCATGCTCCAAATCGCCAAACACTGATTCAGGCAGGATCACCAGTTTGGCTAGACCAAGAGCTAAGACGTGAAATTCGAAAACGCGACAGACTATCGAAACTACCTAAAACTGTATCCAACGTTGTCTGTTTTAAACAACAACGAAATTATGTCACGTCGCTTAAACGACAAAAGCGTAAGACAGCACTTGATAATTTATTCAAGAAAAAACCGGCCTCTTATCAGAAGCTTTTACAGCAACTTACAGGCCTAGGCGATGATCACAAACAAGTAAACGATATAATTCTTCTTAAAGACGGAAACACAGTTACGACCAAGGAAGCTGCCATTGCTGAATTGATAAACACTCATTTATCTACATGCATCCCTATACCGCCCGAACGTACTCCAGCAGAACTCATGTGCCACAAAAGCATCATTGCCATAAAACAAAAGCATTTTCCGGAGTTTACTTTCAATTTTGTTAGTGCAGAAGAAGTTCTGGTCATTCTGCAAAACTTGAGTGTAACAAAAGCAGCAAGGATCGATGGCATATCTCCAAACCTTTTTAAGAAATTAAGACTATCCTTATTTATTCCTATCACTGACTTGTTCAATCACTTAATCCTTATAAATTGTGTTCCAACATCATTTAAAATCGGTCGCATTACTCCAATTTATAAAAAAGGATGTCGCATGGATAAGAGAAATTATCGACCAATTACGGTTCTTCCGTGTCTGGCAAAACTGTTTGAAAGCTTGTTGCTACGTCAGCTTGACCGGCATTTTCAACCTCTTCTCCCAGATGACATGTTTGGTTTTAGAAAAGGCTACAGCACCGAAACAGCTCTAATTTGGCTGTCTGAAGTATGTAGGCTAAATCAGGACAACAAAATGGTAACAGGTCTGCTTAGTTTGGATATAGCTAAGGCTTATGATTCTGTACCACATGGTCTGTTACTCTCCAAACTTGAAGCCTATGGTTTGTCTTCCAGTGCTACACTTTTAATGAAAAGCTTCCTGACCAATCGGTACCAGTTGGTGAAAATTGGAAACAGCTTGTCCTCACCAGCCATGGTCTCAAAAGGGGTGCCACAAGGATCTTTACTTTCACCACTGCTATTCAATTTGTACTTTGCAGATTTAAAATGGTGCTGCCCACAGCTTGGGCTTTTACGCTACGCCGATGACACAACTATAGTGAATTCAGCCCCGTCTGTTAAGCAATTATGTGCTGATCTTCAAGCAAGTTTTTCAACTGTATCAAGCTTCCTGTCTGACAACTTTCTAACTCTCAACCTGACAAAAACCCAATTCCTTGTGATTTGTGCAGCTGGATCTCAAGCAATTCCGCTCAAGTTGGGCTCTGAAGATATTTTGTCAGCATCTTCAGTCAAAATACTAGGCTGGCACATCCAATCGAATTTCGCTCTAAATATGACAATAAGTGCAATGATTCAAAAAGCTGCCGCTGCAATGTCGCGACTACGTCAAATTCGACGTATGGTAAATGGGCACCAAATGTTAACGTTGTACAAAACGTATGTACGCTGCCATTTGGAGTACTGTTCATCTTTACTGGTTGGTGGTCTACAAAAAGAAATTTTTCGATTAGAGCGCTTCCAAAATATCGCACTCCGGCAACTACTACTTATACCAAGATTAAATTCACCAAGGCGTGTTACTGGAGTAGAAAGCCTTCGTTACAGGCGGAAACTAAAAGCATTACACATAGCTTATGCGGCCATCTGTTGTCGACATCCAGCTTATTTAGCTTCGTTTTACCGCCCTAGTCATGCTACAGACTCTCAAAGAACATCACATCGAGTCGTTTTGCCAAGAAGCCGTAGCAACTTTTTACGGATGTCTTTCCAAGTTATAACGTCACTTTGGTGGAATACGCTACCAGCTACAATACGCGTGGCCAAAAGTTTGCAGGATTTCAAACTGCTGATTAAATTACACTTTAAAGACGATTTATTAAACTAAATCATTTAATTCAACATAATCTTAGTCGAGTACGTAAATGAGCCATGCTCGTGTATTGTCGACTTTAAATAAAATTATTATTATTATTAATAACTGAAACCCAGTCTGCTGTTCTTGCAACACTGGAACAACATCTAATTTGCAAAGGTTATGAAATCAATTTAGAATTACCATTTATGTACATCATACCCAAATTTCATAAAAACCCGGTTTCCTTCAGACCCATTATTGCTAGCAGGCAAAGTATTTCAAAAAATATGTCGTTAATGATAGTTAATGATACATCGCTTAAAGAACTACTGTGATGCCATAAAACACAATACTAGGCAGTTAACTAATCCTTTCTGGATAATATATAGCAATAACAACTTAATTGAGTGCATGAAACATTTGAATGTAAGAAACAGAGCACTCTCTGTTAATACGTATGATTTCAGCAAGTTGTATACCAGTTTAAGACATGATGAAATTGAACATACGTTTAGTTACATACTGAACTTGGTTTTTAAAACGGAAAACACACACATTAACATAATCTATGGAAAAGCCGTGTGGGGCACAAAACCATTCGGATATCACAGTTACTCACGAGATACCCTGATGTCGGACATAAAATGGCTCATTAACAACTCATACTTTCACTTCGGGAATTTAAAATGTAGACAAAAAATAGGCCAATGGGCACTGACTGTGGTCCGTTTTTAGCCAACCTATTTTTATTTTGGTATGAGTTTACTTATATAAAAAAGCAGTTACAAAACAGAGAATTCAAAGTACTCAAAATTTACAAACATGTTTTTCGTTACATTGATGACATAATGACATTACGTTACGTTACGTTACTTAATGACAATGGCTCCTTTGAATTACAACATAATGACATCTACCCGAATAGTCTGAATTTGGAAAAAATCAATACCACAAATCAGAAAGCAGAAGTTTTGAACTTGAATATTGATATAAAAGAAAACAATTTCAGTTATCAAATATTTGATAAACGAGACAAATTTAATTTTAAAATAGTGAAGTACCCCCATATTTTAAGTAATTTTTCTGAAAAGGCATCTTACTCAATTTTTCGAGCTGAGATAGCCCGGAATATATACCTAAGCAGTTCCTTAGACTTCTTTTTTTCGAGACTGCCCAAAATTCTTCATGATTTTCGCTCGAGAGACTATTCGAACAACAAGTTGAGAAAACATTTTGATCTAGCTTTAAGAAAGAATCCATATTGCTACAAACTGAATTGCCTTAATTCGAAGGATTTTTTCAAAAATTTTTCGAATTAAGTCATAGCTATTTATTTATTTTTTCGCAGTTACCATAGGAATCGAAAATTCAGCTATAATACCGTTGAAGCATGAAACTATACGTGTGTTTTTGTTGTCACCTAGATGAGGCGATCTGCGACGAAACCAAATTTTTCGATAGTTTCATTTCGTCGTAAAAAATTTTAATTTTTGTTTTATTTCTATACATAAAATTTCAAAAGCATGTCCCTGGTTGATGAATCCACTGACGAGTCGCCGTCTAACCATGGTACGGTCTGGAGACGATCGCAAGCACCAACTAACCACCTTAGTTAAGTATTAACAATCTCGCACTCATCTGTTGATGTTCTTACTAATTGCTTTGCGTTTAACCATATACATTATTTTTCTAGAAATCACCTATAAAATTATTTTCAAGTCATTTCCTATAAGTTATAATGTTTTACTTATTGTTTGTTCAACGTAGTTGTTTGTTTTTTCAAACTAACCCCTTTTTTTCAAACTATCTTGTTTTGGTTTTTCCTGGGAATAATTGGGAGAATGTAGTCTATATTACAACCAACTAGCAGCATTAAATTTGCCTTTTTACGCTAGAAGAAACCGCAGTTATTTAGTTTACTCTTCTTGAAGGTTCAGCTCTACCGATTAGATATTCAAAAATTTTTCTTTAGTAATAGAGTAGTACAAATCTGGAATTCAATACCATCGGAAGTAGTTGAATCAAGTAGTGTTAGTATGTTCATGCGATATTTAAGTAACGTAGATTTAAGCATATATCTTAGATACACCTATTTGAAACCGGCAAATGACCAAAATTTGTGATCTGTTGTTGATTTACATAAAACCAGTAAACCAAGGTGGGGCACTTCATGGCTGCACTCAGCTTTGCTCCCCCTACATTTTTGCACTGAAGTAAAAGTTGTTTTTCTTTTTTTGTAAATGGATACTGTGGCGTGAAAATGTGAATAAAACTTTGACTTTGACTTTGACTTTTGCCTGCCTCAACGTGATCGAGCGGTCGCAAAAAGTCGTTTTTGATGAATATGATTGATATATCGAAAAACACTAAAATCGCTATTTTTGACAAACATAAATTTTTCTAAATTTTTTAGATACTATCGATTTGCCAAAAATCAAATTTTGCGACCGCTCAAAGATGACAAGGTGCATTTATGTGCCAAATTTTAACTTTTTTCGTTGAGCCAATTTTTTCAAATAACAAGCCAAAAATTTGCGTTTGTATTCACACGCACTATATTTCTGTCTTATGCGGAAAGTATTGCGTTAGTTCACAAAAAAATTATACCACACTCATTAAAACACCAAAAATTTTTAATTACGTTTTAGTAAAACGCAACTGCTAGTGTTTTTCAGCCTTTCAAATTCATTACATACGTGTAAATGCACTGGCTTGTGAAGGCATTTTCGTGAAAATCTATTTTTCTTGACGAAATTTGCTCAAAAATGTTCAAAAAATTTTTTATGTGATATGCACATCAAGTTGAAGGAAATTTACTTCTCATCAACTTTAGTTCTTACGATGCCTGTTTATTTTTGCCCGTTTTCAAAATAAACCCACATTTCAGGAGTGCCACCTTAAGATGATCTTAACATATGATAAAAACATGCTAAAAGTTTGGTAAAAAGTTTAGCATGATTTTAACATGTTTTTTTGCATCTTTTTCGCATATTCTAAAAAGATACGAAAAAGATGTTAAATCTATGCTAAAAGTTTTAGCATATATTTAACATGTTTTTAACACATGTTAAAAATATGTTAAATTTGTGCAAATTTAATGCAAAAAACGTGTTAAATTGATGTTAAAATGTTTTAACATGTTTTTAACACTATTCAAAAAACATGTTAAAAGATGTTAAAACCATGTTAATAACATGTTAAAATATGTTAAAAACATGTTAAAAGCATGTTAATCGAAAGTGCAAAAAACATGTTAAAAACATTCAAACACATTCTTCTTGTGTAGAATCGAAATTTGAATTTGTTTTCAATCATTAGTGCTAACATTGTTGGTTAAAACATTGGACTGAACTGAGAATGGTCGCTCTAGCTAAAAATTGTTAAAATTAAATTTAGTTTGGTGCCGCGTTTTATATTCGAAGAATATCCTCGGCAGTACAAACAAGCATGTCGCAACGAAGTCTATTAAAATTAATAGAACCCTACTCGCAAAACGTGTTTGTTTTCGTAAACCTTGACAGCTCCTGTTACAGCCAAAGGAATTTAAACGGATTTAAGCAGCATAATTAGGCCGTGTTTACATTGCGCTTCTTTCCAGCTGCTCGAGCAGCTAAAAAAAAGCTGCAGCTTCTTTTCGCCGTTTCCGGCTTTTTTTCAGCTGCTCGAGCAGCTGAAAAAAAGCTCGAGCAGCTGAAAAAACGCTCGTGAAGCTGAAAAAAAGCAGGTAAGTATGGCGGTCACTATAGACCCATAATAATGAACTTATAGCTTACGTACTTTAATAAATACAAATATAAACTTATTAGTACATTTGCTAGAACAAGCGTGAATGAGATACAGTTTCGGCGTTAATTCTGAACAAAAGACATTGACTAAAAACAATGATCATTACTTCAAAAGATATGCAACGATTTATCCAAAAATACACTTGCTGACGTCAAAAATCAAAACTATGCTGTTTCTGACACAATTTCTGACAAAATTAAGGCATGTGTTAGAATTTAGACACGAGGTTATTCATGATTGTCTTATTCCTTGCGAAGCTTTTCAATTACATGTATTATAGTGAACTTTGCTATAAATCGTACATGGAGGCTCGCCGTATTTTATTTCACACTTTCATAGCGTTGTAGTGTTGATATTAAGTTTTCTAATTGGCTTTTTGTTGTGTTTTTAAGTTATTCATTTTTAATGAAAGTTACTTTCATACCTTTTACAGAAGCGCTCCGGGAATCGGGAGTTGCCTCAAAAGTCAGCAAAAAGTTGATAAAACTAAAATATTACTAAATAAGTAATTTGTATGGTATAAAATAACCCCTGTGTAAAAATTTTAAATCGCGTGATAATGTCACGTGACTACCAGAGCACTGCGCGTGAGTGAATTTTCGGCAAGCGATAACTAATAGTATTTTTGTCTCAAAATCATGATTCATACATCAAAATGTAGCCCTTGTACTCCTCTAGTTGAAGATTATTTTTGTTTTTGATTATTTAGTGCGAATTTGTTAAAATTTCACTTTTTGTATTTTCGAGGTTGGTCTCTCAGCACTAAAAGCAGTGGTATCATGGTATAGAACATTATTTTAAAAAATAAAAGAATGTTCTACTGCGCCCAATGGTAGGCTATCTTCATGCCAAATTTTAGCCAAATCGGTTGAAGCAGCAAAAAGGTAACGAATGCCGAAAATTACCGTGAGCACTGCTCAGTATAATGTTTTTGAGCCAGCAACTTTGCGTAGCGTTGCCCGATTGTGCTGAAACTTTGCAGAGTTTTGGGGACCCAAAACCCTAGTAAAAACAGTTTAGGTAGCTAAGCAATGTTACGCATTTTTTTCGATAATGTTAAAAATGTACCAAATCGAACACAGTTTTTGGTGAAAGCCGATTTGCGGGCAAAAATGGACGTAAAAATTAATCTTGCCGTTTCAAGCATTTTTCAACTGTTATTTTGTGTCTAATGATGTGAATTGATAAATTTTTAAAAAATTTTTGCTCAATGATCACCCATTTGGCAGTTTGCCAGTAAAAACTATAAAATTTGACAATTTTCCAAATATCTTGATATTGGTATCAAATGAAAGCCCACATCATTCTGAGTAACTTTGCTTCTTGGCACTAGTGATGTTAAAGTTGCCTTACGAGTTTCAGTTTAGGTTTCAGTTTCAGTTTCAGCTCTAGATTAGTTTCAGTTTCAGCTGTAGTTTCAGCTCCGGCGAAATTTTAGTTTCAGTTTCAGTTTCAGTTTCAGCTCTAGATTAGTTTCAGTTTCAGCTGTAGTTTCAGCTCCGGCGAAATTTTAGTTTCAGTTTAAGTCTCAGTTTCAGTTTCAGCTCCAGAAGCATTTAGTTTCAGTTTCAGTTTCAGTTTTGCTATATTTTGTTTCGTCACACTTTTCTACGTAGCGTATACGGTCGTCGACGTTGCCTTGTGAAGCCCCAAGCTTACATTAATGAACCATGTACATAAGATAAGATACATGATGAGATAGCGCGAACTCTCGGACCTTACACAGTTACACGCTAACTGTAGAACGAATTAAGGAATGCACGACCTTTTATCTCACGGTCATACAGTTCAGTGTGACAGCGGCGATCAACTTATATGAAGATCCCAGACTAATTTGTGTTTCAGCTGAAGTTTCAACTGTAAAATATTGATGTTAAGCGTCAAACGCTGAAAGGAAAGCTAAAAAACGGAAACTTGTATTCGTTTTTTAGGTGGCGTTCACCCCACCAAATAAATAAAACCTAACTCTCAGCTCAGGCGTTTACAAAAAGCTTCAACTGCACCAATCTTCACATTGTTGCAGCGCACTTGGGTCAAATTATAAATTTAAGCTTGAGATAAAGTCAAGAGTGTACCGTGTAGTCCACCCGCTGTTGATTTTAGTTCCCGCTCACAGCACTTGCGTTTAAACCGAAGGCAATGCTCGCTAGTTGCTGTGAAGACCATACGGGGGTTTCTTTGCGACGTCCATTGTGTATATATGTATAACTTCATTTGATTGGTTCGAGGCTGAAGCTCCATCCCGCGGCCCGGTCGACCCGGTCGGCCAGGCCGGCCCGGTCGGCGCGGTCGGCCCGCTGCCACGCGGCCCCGGGCCGGTGGTGGGCCGCGGGCCGCAGTGCAGCCTGGCCGGGCACGGGCCGGGCCGTCTGACTGAGCGTCGGCCCGGGGCCGGCCCGGCCCGGGCGGGCGGTCGGACCGCAGCTCGCCACCAGCCCCGGCCGATCTCTAATATAGACATAGAGTAAGACACTATTATATACTCTTGCTTAGTGTATAACAGAAAATCAATAATTTGTGCGCAGGGGATGCTGAAACTGAAACTGCCTGAGGCTGAAACTGAAACTACAGTTTCAGCTTCAGCTTGTGTATACACGTACCCACACACACATTGAAAGCAGCATTGGCGGAAACTCAGTTGACCTGAAACTGAAACTATGTTTCAGTTTCAGTTTCGGCTTCTGCGTAATTTCAGTTTCAGTTTAAGTTTCAGTTTCAGCTGCAACGGCATTTCAGTTTCAGCTGCTGTTTCAGCTCTGGACAAATTTTAGTTTCAGTTTAAGTTTCAGTTTCAGTTTCAGCTTTAGAATAGTTTCAGTTTTAGCTGAGGTTTCAGCTGCAGGATGGATTTAGTTTCAGTTTCAGTTTAAGTTTCAGGCGCTGAAACTGAAACATGTACAAGCTGAAACTAGTTTCAGTTTCAGTTTCCGCTCACATCACTATGTGTTTGTACTCCAATCATGTGTTGCTTCAATCTTCAGTGACCGTAGTATTACAGGTACATAGATTTGTAGTTGAAGAGTTGTGTGTGACGTGACGTATTATTAGATTCGTATCGTGGTACACAATACATATATACGCATATGCCAGCTTACTAACAAGTAGGCCCCTAAAAGGGGCAAATTCCGACATAGTGGCGTGAAATTCTATACTACCGTATAGAATAAAATCATCACTTGCATAGCACATGTTTGAACACTGAACAGCAAATACAATCTCTTTGGTCTCTGATTTACTATCTGCTACCAATCTGCTACAGATCGGCAAGAAATCCGGGTGGGAGCTGGGAAGTCCAGTCCGTTTAATCCAGTAAAAAAATAGGTAGGCCCTAAGGTTCTTGGCCAACGAGGTTGACTCATTAACTGCTTGAACCAAAGCTATGTTACATCGTCCGTTGTAGTATGAGGCCTTGTATTATCTACTGTAGTCTAAGCTCTGTCTTTGCCCGCTGCTATCTAGACTCTCCGGCTCTAACTTTGCCCGCTTCTACTTGAGATCTCGGGTTGTCCGCGGTAGTATAAACTCTGGCTTTGCCCGCTGTTATGTAGACTCTCTGGTTCTGCTTTGCCCGCTGTTATCTGGGCTCTACGGTTCTAATTTTGCCCGCTGCTAGTTGAGATATCGGTTCGCCCGCTGTAGTCTCAGCTCTGGCTTTGCTTGCTGTTATCTAGATTCTCCGGCTTAGGCTTTGCTCACTGTTGATTAAGGACTTGGTTTGTCCGCTGTTGACTGTGCTCAAGCTTTTCCCGCTGCTAGTTAAGAATTCGGTTTGTCCGCTGCAGTCTAAGCTCTGGCTTTGCCCGCTATTATCTAGACGCTCTGGTTCTGGCTTTGCTCGTTGTTATCTAGAATGTCTGGATATGGCTCGCTCACTCAGTGAGTAAGTTGGTTTGTCCGCTGTTGACTAGGCTACCTGCTGGTTTTTGTTTGGGCTCTAGCTTTGCCCGCTCAAAGGCCTTGGTTTGCTCACTGCTAGTTGAGATTTTGGTTTGTCTGTTGTAGTCTAAGCTCTGGTTTTGCCCCCTGTTATCTTGGCTCCCCGGCTCTGGTTTTGCCCGCTGTTGATTGAGGCCTTGGTTTGTTGGGCTTGGGCTCTAGCTTTGCCCACAGCTATCTGTCCGCTGTTATCTGGGCTCTCCGACCTGGGGCCGGTTTCAATAAATTCACAGGCGCACAATTGTGACAAATTTGGCTGCAAAATCAGGTGATTCGTAATAAAATTATATGTCAATTCATTACGAGTCACCTGATTTTGCACTGACAATTCTCACAATTGTGGGCCTGTGAGTTTATTGAAACGGGGCCCTGGCTTTTCCGTTGCTATCTGGGCTCTGCGGCTCTGGCTTTCCTCTTCCTCGCTGTTATTTGGGCTTTCCGGTTTGGTTTCGGTTTCGCCCGCTGTTGATTGAGGCCTTGCTTTGTCTGCTGTTGACTGGGCTCTAGCGTTGCCTGCAGCTAGTTGAGATCTCGGTTTTTCTTGTAGTCTAAGCTCTGGCTTTGCCGGCTGCTATCTGGGACTTGGCTCCCCGGCCCTGGCTTTACCAGCCGTTTGTTGGGGTCTTGGTTTGTCCGCTGTTGTCTGGGCTCTGACTTTGCCCGCTGTTATCTGGGCTCTACGGCTCTGGCAGTCTGGTTTTGCCACTGTTATCTGGGACTTGGCTCCCCGGCCCTGGCTTTGCCAGCTGTTTCTTGGGGTCTTGGTTTGCTCGCTGTTGGTTGAGAGGCCTTGGTTTGTCCGCTGTTGTCTGGGTTCTGACTTTGCCCGCTGTGATCTTGGCAACCCGGCTCTGTTAGTCTGGCTTTGCCCCCTGTTATCTGGCTTGGCTCCCCGGCCCTGGCAGCTGTTTGTTGGGGTCCTGGTTTGTCCGCTGTTGTCTGGGCACTTGCTTTGCTCGCTGTGGTTCAGGTTCATGCATTGGGTTGTCCGCTGTTGACTGGGCTATGGCTTTGCCCGCGGAAGGTTGGGGTCTTGGTTTGTCCGCTGTTGCCTGGGCTTTGGCTTTGCCCTTCTTTGCCCGCTGTTATCTGGGACTGGGCTCCATGGCTCTGACTTTGACCGCAGAAGGTTGGGGTCTTGCTTGGTGTGTCCGCTGTTGTCTGGGCTCTTGCTTTGCTCGCTGGACGCTGTGGTTCAGGCATTGGGTTGGCAGGCTGGCTCTGGCTTTGCCCGCTGTAGGTTGGGGTCTTGGTTTGTTCGCTGTTGTCTGGGCTTTGGGTTTGCCCGCCGTTATCTCGGCTCCGCGGCTCTGGCTTTGCAGGCTGTTGGTTGCTGTGTTATGGCTTTACCCGCAGCTGTTGATTTATCCGCTGTTGCTTTTGTTTGGGCTCAGATTTCGCCCGCTATTATCTATGCTCGGAGGATCTGGCTTTTCGCATTAAATGATACATAGTTACTGGCAAATATGACCATGGATTTTGGATAGAGCGAAAGCTGGCGCAGTTTCTTGGCTACTATTAGTTAGGTATCTGTTAGTGCCAAACCCAAAACTAGGCAGTTTGTTGGCCAAACTAAGGTTACTACCTATCGGTTATATCTCAAAGCTAACTCAGTTATTGGCAAAAAATCCAAAGCTAAGGCACGGGGAGCGCATGTGTGTGTACTGCTCCAAAACAGTTTAACCAAGAATATTGAAAAGTACATGTATGTATGTGCGGTCTCATTTCTAGTATACACTGGAGTACTGGACAGTCCACCAGTCTATACTCTCTGGCTTTCAATGCGCACAAGTCAGACGTGCAAGCAATTATTCAGCCGAATTCACTCCTCCACATACAATGCTTGTTTCCTTGCTAAACTTCCCAATTCATGGTCTTGATTCTAACTCTTACTACCTTTTTAGTTCTTGCATTTGAGCAACAGTAACAGTCCAGCATCCACTCATACACCATTCAATACTTCTACCAAGGAATTGATACATACGTACTGATAAAAATACCACTGAGGAGCACGTATGGTTTGTCAATTTAAATACAAAGTTCTATTTAGTCAAAACAACATAAGGCAGTCATTCCAAACCTTGAAGCAGGCAAGTGCCATCTTATTTGGGTCAATTCTTAAACCAATCTTGCCCTGAAAAGGGCATTTGGGATAAACAGAGCGTATAGATGCTTTTCTAATTGATTCATTTTCTTCATCTCCTGTGCGTCCTCTGCTGCGTTTTGACTGCTGCCGCGCCGCTTTCTGCCGCGACTGCCGGTAATGAACTGATTCGCTGACGACTGACTAACCCTAACTGTGAAACTAATTTGCATATTCTCCGATAATTGCTCCACCCTTTTAAAGCGGATTGGCTGACTTCTCATGTACGTAGACGAAAGGACATGCTGATTGGCTGGGCCTTAGAAACTTATTTGAATATGTATCCGATTGGCTGGCCAATTTGACGGCTGTCCGTTAATGCCCAGACAGCCAAGGGGGGCTTGGGCATGAATATTTAAATCTGCCGGAAAAATGACTGCATACGTATGAAAATTGTCAAAAGATAAATTTAAATTTAGATAATTTGTACTTAGTTATAGTATTGTATTTGTCTTAATTTTCAGGTAGAATTTACAATTGTAGGCCCCCATTGGCAGGAAAAAAAGAGTGCCATATATTAGGCCTATGGTAAGCATAGGCCCTGTGGTGGCTCGTAGCACCAACCATGTACTCTTGGTGCTACGAACCTTTTCCAAATATTCCGCCTTTAGGCGGAATAAAAATTGACAGGTCCTCATGTTGGTTTGAACTGTCATGCTGTTATCTCTGCCCAGCTACGTCCTCCTTTCTTATAGTCTACTGTACTGGGTTCTGCAGTTGTTCCGTTATCTGGCTTGCCAGTTGTCTTGGTTTGTCTGCTGCTGTCTCTACTCTGGTTTGGTACAGAAGCAAACTAAAACCTCTTAGTGGTTTTAGTTTGCTTCTGTAGTTTGAGCTCTGGCTTGGTCTGGCGTGGCTTGGACTCTTGGTTTGTCCGCTGGTCCGCTGTTGCGTAGAGTCTTTGTTTGTGCGCTGCTGTCTCAGCTCTGGTATGGTGATGGTCCGCTGTCGTGAGTCTTGGTTTGTCCTCTGTTGTCTCAGGTCTGGTTTGGTCCACTGTTGCTTAGACTCTCGGTTTGTTCGCTATTGTTTGGCTTTTTCGCTGTTGTCTCAGCTCTGGCTTTGCCCACTGTCATTTGTGTTTTGGTTTGCTTCTGTAGTCTGAGTTCTAGCTTGGTCTGCCGTCGCTTGGAGTCTTAGTCTGCTCGCTGCTATCTGGGCTATGCTGTTCGCTGTTGTTTAAAGTTTTGGTTTGCCCTCTGTTGTCTGCGCTCTAGTTTGGTTCGCTGTTGCTTAAAGTCTTGGTTTGTCCGCTGTTGTCTCAGCTCTAGTTTGGTATATGCTGTTGCTTAAAGTCTTGGTTTGTCCTCTCTTGTCTCAGCTCTAGTTTGGTCCGCTGCCGCTTAGAGTCTTGCTTTGTCCCCTGTTGTCTCAGCTCTGGTTTGGTCCGCTGTTGCTTAGTCTTGGTTTGTCCGCTATTGTCTCAGCTCTAGTTTGGCCCGTTGTTGCTAGGAGTCTTGGTGTGTCCGCTGTTGTCTCAGCTCTGGTTTTGCCCACTGTCATTTGTAGTCTGGTTTTAGTTCTGGCTTGGTCTGCCGTCGTTTGGTGTTTGGAGTCTTTGCTCGCTATTGTCTGGGCTATGGTTTTGCACGCTGTTGTAGTGTCATCTGTTTTATGGCTTATCCCACTGTCATCTGGGCTCTGGCTTTGCCCACTGTCATTTGTGGTGTTGCTTAGATTCGTGGTTTGTCCGCTGTTGTCTCAGCTCTGGTTTTGCCCACTGTCATTTGTAGTCTGGTTTTAGTTCTGGCTTGGTCTGCCGTCGTTTGGTGTTTGGAGTCTTTGCTCGCTATTGTCTGGGCTATGGTTTTGCACGCTGTTGTAGTGTCATTTGTTTTATGGCTTATCCCACTGTCATCTGGGCTCTGGCTTTGCCCACTGTCATTTGTGGTGTTGCTTAGAGTCTTGGTTTGTGCGCTGTTGTCTCAGTCTCAGCTATGGTTAGGTCCGCGGTCCGCCGTTGCTTAAAGTCTTGATTTGTCCGCTGTTGTCTTTAAGGCTTCAATACACAAACCCACTTGAGGAAAATCAGTTATGTTTCTTGGTGTTGAATATTGATTTCGTGTTGAATATTGATTCCATTAGGCTTAGGCCATTAGGTAGCAGTCTTCGGTCGAGTAAACATAAGATTTTAATATCAAGTGTTCGTTCATTGCAAGCACCTAGTACCAAGTACCAACGTGGTCTGTCAAATAGGTACGCTAACCTACATCTATCTATGTAGTAGGTACTATGTACCTCTATTATAGTAATTAGTTCTGGGAATAAAATCAGTCTGTTGCCCTAGAAAGGGCATTTGGGATAGGAAGTGGACGTTGGCTACTACGCTCGCCTGGCTCGTTCAACCTTGGCCGTCTCATGCTCCTGTGCCTCCGAACTTCCGCAGTCTTCGCTCCTCAGCATTGGAGCATTCTTCGCTGGCCTTCCGCCGCCACTCCTCGCAGTCGCAACGAACTGATCGACTGATGAATGTCGACTGACTGATTCCCGCAATAAATCTAATTTGCATATTTTGCGACAAATGCTCCACCCATTGCAAACTGATTGGTTGACTTTTCATGTACGTAGACAGCGAGGACTGCTTATAGGCTAATGAATGGAAACTGTTTTGCATATGTATCCAATTGGCTGGCCAAGTTGACGGCTGTCAGTCAAAACCCAGACAGCCGAGGGGGGCTTGGGCATGAATAATAGAATCTGCCAGAAAAAACTTAAGTACGCAGTAAAATTTTTAAAATTTAATCAATTTTACATAATACGTAGTTCATTCTGAATATTGTATTTGTTTTTGATTTCAGGTTAGTATCGCCGTTTTAGGCCCCCATTGGCAGAAAAAAAAGAGTGCTATATATTAGGCCTATGGTAAGCATAGGCCCTGTGGTGGCTCGTAGCACCAACCATGTACTCTTGGTGCTACGAACCTTTTCCAAATATTCCGCCTCTGGGCGGAATAAAAATGTGTCGACTAAATATGTGATGGGTACAGAAATTTATACAGATACAGTCTAGTTTTGTGTGTTTTATTTTTGTGTCACACGAGATGGATTTTTAAGGGAATTTACAAAATCTAGATAGACCCCGTCCGCAGGCGGATCCGTAGACATTCTCAAGGGCTCTCCTCGACACTACGGGTGGATTTCACCACGGTGGTTTTTAAAAACCATGGTTTTACATACGTACGTTTTCATATGATTTGCACATAATTTCATTACGAAATATAGCATGATTCGTTACGAATTTCGTGGATTTTCTAAAACCATGGTTTTTGCTCAGTTGAAATTTCAGCAAAATAAAAACCTGCTATGCTGCAGGTTTGAAATTTCAACTGAGCAAAAACTATTGTTTTAGAAAATCTACGAAATTCGTAACGAATCATGCTATATTTCGTAATGAAATTATGTGCAAATCATATGAAAACGTACGTATGTAAAACCATGGTTTTTAAAAACCACCGTGGTGAAATTCACCCTACATGTCTTGCAAAACCTGCTTTACTATGGCTAGTTAGCGTGTCGTAGTTACACCTCTGCCGCGTTCTATATTCCTTGGAATATGATCAGCGCACTCTGTAAAAATTACTTGCTAATGTAACTCAATTCTCTACTCGCAAGACGTTCTTGTTTATTACTTTGATAGCCTACAGTGTTTTAATTTTCTGATATCATTTTTTTTCGTCTAGTCTTCCGATGCCATAAGTTTTTGTGCCTTTTTTTAGTCTTCTGATGCTGTTTCTAGTTTTCTGATGATGTTTCTATTCTCATTATGCTTTTGTCTAGTCTGATGTCGTTTTCTAGTTTTCTGATGGCAAATTCTATTCACTCAATGCCATTTTTGTCTTCTAATGCCGTTTTCTAGCCTTCTGATATAGTTTATGATCTTCTGATGCCGCTCCTACTGATAACGTTTCTAGTCTTTTTTACGCGGCCCCCACAAGGGTCACGTATATACCATATTTAGATTCTCCTCTCTTATGTTATTTCGGCTAGTTCAATTTTCCAGTGTTAATTAACACTACTTCTCCCTACCTATGCATCTGCCCAACTTGAGAGTTGGCTTTTTAGCCGACACAATTCTCGCATCGAATTGCAAAACTGAAAGCGCCAGAGTAGGATGGAACCACTAACATTAGGTTTTTGAATCCATAGCTCAACAAACTGAGCTAACCGGTCGCTGATAACACGGCATCTATAAAACAACAAAAAATTGTCATGGAGCTAATCAGCAGAGCAACTGCATCAGCAAAGCATTGTGTTTGATTTTGATGTTATCTTGAATGTTTTATATTGCATTACTATTCAAGATTAGGCAAGTGAAGCTGCAGCTCAGTCGCACAGAAAGAAGTTGAGTACATTAATTGAGTTAATATGATTCTATTTAACAGGTTCTCATAGTGCAACGGTTAGCACTCTGGCCTCTTAAGGTGGCGCTCCGAATAACTGACTTTGGGCAGTAAAAGTTTTCAGTCACGTTTTCAGGTCTTTGTTCTTGAAGAAAGGTTGTTCAGCAGTGAATTAGCTTTCGTTTGATATACATAACATGTAGTTTTGTTGAAATTGATTTTTTGACCTGAATTTTGACATGGCAAAATCTTCAAATCGATTTTCCGAAAAATTGTATATGGCTTTTGGTCCTTTTGATAACGGTTTTCCGCAGATAATAGGTGACTGCAACTTTTTAAAAAGTCGTTTGTGTAGGCAAACATTTGTAAAAAAATTTTCCAGTTACGTTGAGCGATATTGACAAAAATGCACTATTTTTCAAGCTAATTTTTCGTTAGCTACTTTTTGGCTTCTCCAACTTTTCTCAATGGTTATTTGCATTAAAAAATACGCTCTATTTTTTGACACTGTCGTTTGTGTGGGCAAACCTCAGATTTTTCTGATCGGCAATAGCCGTTTTTGAATCGTGATAGCTCTCCTCCATGTCGTTTTTTCATTGTGAAATTTAATTTAAAGTTAGAAAATAAGTAGATTCAGGTGTACCTTCTTTGAAAATGTTGATTTCTGTTTTTGGTGAAATTCTGCAGCGATTTCAAGTTGACCAATTTTAGAAAAACTAGTGTATTTTGAGCCAAAACAATTGGATTAAAATTATAAGAAAAGATACGCCTCGGCAACATAATTACCTACAGTTTAAGCTATAGATCGTAAAATTTGAACAAAGTTTCGATCAGTTATGCTGTTTGAAAAATTATGCGCATTTAGCGAAAAAAGAAATTTTCAATCGGTGATAAAAAATCAGAACAAGGCAGCAGGCACGTGAAACTTACTCAGAAACAGAGCTTTGTAACAGGCTTCCTTATATTTAAACGAAATTTATTTTAGCTAGAACCTACGTCGACTTATAAGATAATAAAGTTATGGAAGTTATTCGGAGCGCCACTTTAATCCAGTTATCCGATTCCGATCTCGGTGAGAACTAACGTTTTTAAAAATATAAGTTTTGAAACTTTAACTTGAAAACCTGTTTAAAATTTACCAATTTTTGCTGTTTAAGCGGCTTTCAGGCAAATGAACAGTAAAAGTATCTGCATCGTGCATAATTTTGGTTGATTTAAAACACATTTTATCCACAAATAATGACCGCGTTTAATATTTTCTTTGAAATATTGGCACCCAGACCTCACAATTTGACCGCTTCTCACTCAGCAAAAGAGCTTGTTAATTTTCTCATACCGTTTTCTAGACTAACACAGTTTTACGTTAGTTGTGTATTTTCGGCTTGGGAGCTGCCTGCTGATTTTTGTCTGCGTATATGCAGAAAAATCTATAATGGATGTACAGTGCTGTAGCAATGTATTTTTTCAGAATCGGCACCGAGATGTTTCACCAGCAGTACATAATGGCGATTAGAAATCACTGTTTATCGCTTCTTAGAGGTAATTTTCTCAGCTCAGGGCCCAATTGTATAAACATTTCAACGGCCGTTGAACTCAACGGCCGTTGAAATCAACGGCCGTTTAAATTGTTTGAATTTTTTAAACGATGAAATCATGTGATTTTGGCAGAGAAAAATGTGAATTTCAACAGTGATTTTATAAAGAAAAGTCCGTTGAGATAAACGGCCGTTGAAATAAACGGCCGTTCAACGGCCGTTGAAACTTCAACGGAGAATTTTAAGATTTTTAGAACATAACTTCGTGTAACTTAGGGGCCAATTCCTTTACCGGATTAAACGGACTGGACTTATTTTAGTCCGAGGTTTTGGAATTGCAAATCGGGTTAAACGGACTAAACGAGTTAAAAGAAGTCGGCGGCTTTATTTCAGTCAGACCCCATTTCAAAACTACCACTGGACTAAACAGATTTAACATGCACGCTTAACATTAGCGTGCATAGTTAAGGGGGGGCTACCCAGGTCAAAAATCAAAGTTCTTCAATTTTGCTTATTTTCACATATGTTACGCCCCCAAGGTACCCCAACCTCAGATAAGAACAATTAAGCTTGAAGGTGCAGTTTTGGTTCAATGCCTTTGTCAGTGTATTTACATAGGCAAAAGCACGCAAAAAAGCCTAAAAGTAGCCCTTAGATGGACAGTTCTAACACAAACCACATTAAGCCAATCAAACTGAAACTTGGCATAGTAGTAGCTTACATGTATGCGCAAAATCGTGTGATCCGGATTTTGGGTATGTATTTTCAATTCTAATATCGAGGGCGAAATGTGAAAAAATGGCCGTTTTTTGGGCCCGCCAAATTTGAGTGATTTTACATTTGGCGTCACTGCTCAGGCCAAGGGCAAAAAATTAAAAAAATGGATTATAGAACTTGAGATATGACATTAGGCTATTAGGCAAAAATCAGCTTCGTCAGTATTAACAAAAATTCCGAGTAAAGGAACGCTTTGTGAGCACAAAAAACTTTTTTTGCGCCTATGATTTACACGTAAAATGGAATTTTTGGGCGCCCCTAGTAAAAAATTGGCAAAAGCATTGGTTCCAGTTTGTTACATCTGCGACGCGCCTTCCCTGGGGCTACATTGTGTGCAAATTTGAAGCGAATCGGAGAACCTAAAATTTTCACTTATACAGGTAGCCCCCCCCTTAAGCCCGTTTAGTACGATTAAAAAACAGTGCGCTATAAGCTAAGTCCGTTTAATCCGGAGGTTTTGTAATGGCATTTTTCAGCATAAGTTTTAAACCGTTTAGTCCGATTATAATTAACCTTTTAATCCGGTAAAGGAATAGGCCCTTAGTTGCAAACAAGGAAAGAAATTTGCCCATTTTTGCTAATATTACCCTCCCAAACTGTGTGTAATTTTGTACTAGTAATAATTTGAAAATTTGATTTTTAATGTTAAATTATTTCATTAACTATATAAACTTATGAATTTATAAAAGTAAAATTAAAGTTTTCGACTATCAATGTTCCTTTGATATTTGATGTTAACAAGTAAACAAACAACTTGCAACAAATTTTGAAAATTGCATATTTTCAACGGAGCTTTGTCGGTCCGTTGAACTCAACGGCCGTTCAACGGCCGTTGAACTAAACGGCCGTTGAAATTTTTAAACATTTAGAACGAGTAGCTGGAAAAAATGATTAGTCGCGTGTTTTCAACGGAGAAATTTTTGAAAATCCGTTTATGTCAACGAACAAATTTTGTTTATAAAATCGCTGTGAAAATTGCTGAAAACCTCCGTTGAAAATTTTCAACGGAGTTTTATACAATCGAAACATTTTGAACGGCAGTTGAATATGTTAAATAGCAATGGAGAAAATGTAGATTTCAACGGAGAATTTCTCACGGCCGTCGAAATAAACGGCCGTTGAATTTTTTATAAAAATCGGCAAAATTTCAGCGGCCGTTCAAATTTCAACGGCCGTTGAAATTTCAACGGCCGTTGAAATTCTTTATACAATCGGTTCCAGATCAAAGTGTACCTTTTGAGCCAAATGGCTCGATGCAGTGGGATGCCTAACATCCTGCAGCACTTTTTTTGTACGTACTACGTAGTCAGTTTGATTAAGTAAGAATAAAGTAGGGGAGGGAGAGTAAGATACGAACTGTAGCTTACGGTAAGTATGCAATAGAGAACCAATTCATTTAGATCTGAAAGGTAGACACCGGGGAAGGAACTTTGCCCCTTTTGGAGCCTACTTGTTATTATGCCGTTGTTTAGTCTGATGCCGTTTCTGGCTTCTAATGCAGTTTTCTAGTCTGGTGTCGTTTTCTAGCTATTGGAGTTTTTTTATGACGTCACACTCAATCTATTTGTTGTGTGTTAACCAAGAAGATCTATATATTATCATATTGTTCAGCAAAGGGTTGCAGGACAGGTGGTTTACACAAAATAAAATCTTGGCTGTTTTTAAAAAACTCAAATAAATTGAATAAAAATGTTTATGGCATATATAATAAGCATATTTATAGCTTTACAATAAAATTGAAGCACAAATATATTACTGTAGAAAACAAAGTATGGGACAACTCCGTTTGTGCTGAACTTTTTTTGAAGAGTGAGCTAATTTCTGTAGAAAACCGTACAATTTAAATTGGGAAAAGTTTCTAAGGATGGAGCTCAGTGTATCAATATGGCCGTACCGCTGTGCTTCTTTTTGAATTTAGCCACTATTTATAATAGGTACGTTGTAATCATTGGTAATTTATTTTAATAAAGGCTTAAAAATAAAAATATACTCCGAAGCCAATAAATTGTTATGTATCAGAGCTAAATTAATATACGTAACATATGGTACCTAATAATATGTGATACTAGTAAGGTACGTTGAATTAGCTCACTTTAAACTTAATGTTAATATATATGTCATGATATATTAATGTTAATATTAATGAGATATTAATGTAAAAAGCACCTGTGAAATTATATTATGTTTGCAGCGTATGGGCCATAAATGGCGCGGGACAACAAGAAAATGAACAAGGGGTTTAATAACGAAACAGGGTCAGCAGGGAACACGGCAGGGAAGGCAGGAGGCACAATAAAAGGAAACAAACAGACTGACTATCCATGCACAGTACGCGTTTATATAGCCAAAAAGAATACATAAATTAGATGTAGTGTAATATGCAAATGATTTTAGCGCTAATAAAAGTTGTACTGCATGACTCAGCAAGAAGTGTAGTTTAATATGCAAATTAGGTTCAATTTTTATGCAGTATACGTACGTAGGTACGTATACACTTTACATTTCCCCCTCCTTTTAAAAAAGGAATTGGTTCTGGGGAAACCGTGTCTGAACAATTGCAAAACAATTTACAAATAAATTTAAAATCAATGACAAAAGTTTCACAAAATGTTTCTTCTTGGCGTTTCTTTTTGCCCAGGTCCGGTTCCAGCAGTAGTTTTTACCCCCTTATCCAAAA
>JASANF010020938.1:0-11345 GCA_030248245.1 Trissonchulus sp. WLG1_4 | reverse complement strand
AGTTAGTCTAAGTTTATTTTTTATTTGTTTTAATTTTTTATGTATTATTTATATAGACATATATTTTTTTTAAATTTAAGTTACATAAAAACTCCCTTTATTACTATGTATAACTTTAAAATAAAGTTATTCTAAAAAATTTTTATACGTATGTCTTTGATCTTTTGCTTACTTTTGCTTCAACTTCATTAAACGCCTGAGCCTTACTTTAACTTTAGCCTTACATAACTTGGAAAAATTGAAAAATTGTTTTGCCCTGCTGTAGATATTGTGTCAATTAATCTGTCAATTTTTACAATTAGTGTCAGCAGTGTTATCCCTTCTACAGCTTATAGACAGCCCCTATCTTGTCTGTTCAGGTGCTAACTGTTATCACGTAATCAGTTGTTTTTGTTCCATCATATCTAAAGTCTGACCATAAAATGATGGACCTTGACACAAAAAGAAACACGCGATTTCATTACGAAAAAAAGAATTGCAAGCATCCAGCGTACAGCGAGTAGTCACAAAAATCACCCCACCTGTTTTGTCTCAGGGATCAGCAATTATTGGTCAGACTTTAGTGCTTCGTGCCTATATTTTTTAATTTTTCATAGGTGCTTCTTATGTACTGTAGTAATTCAAGACCTGTTTGATAGTGTGAAACATCAGTTATGAATGATTTAAATGTTTTTTGCAAAGTTTTTATAATTCTATATTTTATAAAAATTGTAGTGTAATTATTAGGGGTGTATTAACAAGAGTACATTATTATTATTATTTATAGAAGAATGAGACGACATTATGTATTATGCAACCCTTAAAGTTGTGGTTTATCCATATCTTGTCATGCAGAT
Source organism: Trissonchulus sp. WLG1_4 (assembly GCA_030248245.1). NCBI lineage: Eukaryota > Metazoa > Nematoda > Enoplea > Enoplida > Ironidae > Trissonchulus > Trissonchulus sp. WLG1_4. Next base: position 10,509 of record JASANF010020938.1, on the reverse strand, counting down.
GACTACACGTTTAATAAATTACTATAAATTTTACACGCTTTAGCTACATATTGTAAATTAAACATGTGTTTTATAGTCAAAAATATTGCAGAAAAAACAAGGAAACAATTGCGTTGTTATATGTATACTTAACTACTTCTATGATTATCATGTTTTAGTAGTCGCTTAATTGATTTCGATTACATATTTCATATATTACATATTATATGTTACATACATAAGATATATTATATATTTCATATTAATAATTTCAACCCTTGATGGAAAGCAACATTACAAAAAACCTGGCATATTCAGAATGCACTGAAGAGCAAAAAGATCCGCTATCCGCCGCTTATATTCCTCAATGTGTAACTTTTGACGAATACGAAGATTTTTTAGAAGATTACGTTTTTCCTACTTCACTGGAATGGAGTTTTCTACCGTTTTTCGTCCTTATATTTCTGTTTGGTCTGGTTGGCAATTCACTAGTTGTCTACGCAGTCTTACGAGACCCTAGTTTAAGGACCGTGACAAATATGTTTCTGCTTAACTTGGCTATTGCTGACTTTATGGTCATTCTGGTTGTGCTTCCATTCACGATTCTTTGGGATATCACGGAAACCTGGTTTTTTGGTACTGCTATGTGCAAAATCATACTTTATTGTCAGGTAATATTTTACAATCGGTTTGTGTGGAAATACAACGTTTTGGGTAGTAAATTTAAATCGAAACAAATAAATGTGCTTCCGACCCAATTAGTGGTCTTTAAAATGCAAGAAAAATCGCTTATAAAAAGCTTCTAAAACAACCAAGTAAAAGCGAATCAAAATGTACTGCAAATTCAAGACTACCATCTTTTTTGAGTCAAAGTGTACATAACTAATAACATTGTGTCCAACATCAAGTGACTCCGTTTTGACTCCGGAGTCTGTAGTCAGTAGCAAGTAATTTTGGTCGGTACTGTACTTCATGCTATCATTTCAGACCCTGTCTGTCTCCGTGTCTATTCTAACACTGACTGCCATCAGCGTTGAGCGCTGGTACGCCATTTGTCGCCCCCTTTCTTTCCGCGCCACCCTCAAACGTACTGCCATCACAATTGTGTCCATTTGGGCTATTTCATCCGTCATTTCTCTACCAGAGATGATCGTGCTTCACGCTCAAGCTTACCCAGATTTCAGAAAACCTAATTTTACGTCTATTGTATGTTTAGAATCATGTGGTTAGTTAATTAAGGTTTTGCGTTCAGCAGAGGTGTTTAAGGCTTAAAGGTGAGGCTTAAGGTTTCAGGTTGAGCGTGGGACGTCAGGTGAGGTACGACTAGTCTACACAGTAGCGGATCCACACAAATGGCCAGCCATCTTTTCAACTAACTCAAAAACTTAAACCCTAACTTTTCTGTTTCAGTACATCACAACATGTACGGACACCTGGGATGACACTATGCAACAGTCTTATCAGCTTTTCCAAATCTTGGTCCTATTCGTTCTTCCCCTGGCCTTAATGGGAGTAATGTACGGTCACATGGCGACCAATTTGTGGATGAAGGCAATGCCAGAAGATTCTGTCCATCGGGGACGAGTTTCGCGACGGAAAAAACATTCTAGTAAACTCTGACTGGTTTTTCGTGAGCTAATTTAAAAAAACTAGCTGGTATCATAAATAGGAATGTTTATTTTATATAAAAGTTTGAGGGGTTTTTAGTAAGTTTATCGGGACGTTCGTAACAGCTACAGGTACGAATGACTGAATGAATGTTTATTTCGATAATTTGCAACCATACGATTTCATGTGTTATTAGCTAATTCTTACACAGCGCTAAGCGTAATTTTTCGAATTGGTCGAAAAAACATGAGAGCGAATATTTGGGTTATATTGGCAAATAATGGATTCAGGAACTATCATTGAAGTCATCTTGTGTGCTTCAATTCAACCAACCCTTCGACCTTTTTCTTTATCGGCTTAAGGGGGTAGTGTCGCGAAAGCAGTCGATTTTGCGCGACTATAAAGCTTTTTCAGTGAAAGATAGGTCATTGTTCTTTATATATTCTAAAAATATTTTTTAAGGCAAATATTTTTGCCAAGTTTGAGAAAAATTGATGCAGCATACAGTTAGCAGTGAAGTCGCAAAGTCGGAAAAATGACGTTTTGAAAACCTATTCACATTCGATAATTTCGTCACAATTAAAAAACTTTTTGTTTAGATTCTTAACACAAAGTCAAAGCTCATATGCTCTAGTTTATGCACACAAAATTTAGTGCAAATTGCTTGAGTCGTTGTGGAGTAATGCCTGTTTGAACTGTGAAACTGTGCGTAACCTGTAAGGTACTGACAGCAATAATGATAAATTGTAAAAAATTTAGACACTTATTTTGAAATCAAAAGAAAAACGAAGCTTCATTTTTTATTTTTCTTATTTGTGGCAAAAATTTTGCGTCAAAACATTACATGTACTTCACAAGCTGGCCAATCTGAAATTTGGCTTGATTTTTTGAACTTTTATGTCTCTATTTTGTGATGTCTGGCTCACCAATGGTGATTGGGTAAAAATTTTGGTAGATATTGGTAGTCTAGTGTCTGGCAGTATTTATTTGACACCATGTGGCATTTCAGTAGTTTCCCAGTGAGCGTATAATTTCAAATCAAAAAGTTCTCATTTTGCAGCCTATGAGCAAAACTGCTTTGGCGACACTACCACCTTAAGAGGGCGGGCTACTTGTATTTGTATAAGTGAAAATTTTAGGTTCTCCGATTTGCTTCAAATTTGCACACATTACTTTGACAAATTTCAGCACTGTCAACAACGTCCTCAGGGTCTGTTCACGCGCGCGCCGTCGACTATAATGCGGTGACGTCAAGCAAAAGCGTGTCGCCAACAAAGTCAGAACGCAACAGTTTGCAGAGCAAAGAAACTGGCTCAAGGCGCAAAGTTGCCAAAATGCTGATCTTGGTTGTGGTCATTTTTGCTATTTCCTTCCTGCCTGTGCATTTGATAAATGTGCTGCGGTTGGTGCAGATAAGGATGTTTTTTTTTTAAATATTACCTAAAACATAGGTATCATTCTTTGAAGAGTTTTAAATTGCGCTAAACACCTAAAATGAATTCAAAAGTGTTGATGATTGGGGTCTTTTCTGTTATTCCCCCACCAGTCTAGAATTTGGAAGTTACTGAGCCGACTTGATTAATTTTTGCACCAATGGACTCCTCTTGACCTCAGGACTTCAAAAATACAAGTTTTAAAATATTTTAAAGTTTTCAAAAAAATTTAAATTTTTAAAATTTTATACAAAACGGCGCACTTTTTCATTATCTGAAAAGCGGAATGACTTATAGACACGAATTTTTGGGTTTTGGATCGCTAAAATTTAAACAATTTTCAAAAATTTTACAATTTAAATTTTTTTAAAATATTAAAATTTTTTAAAATCAGTTTTTTTGAATTTCTGAGGTCAAGAGGAGTCCATTGGTGCAAAAATTATTCAAATCGGCTCAGTAAATTCCAAATTCCAGACTGGTGGGGGAATAACAGAAAAGACCCGATGATTGACATAGCATATTCATGTAAAAAAATTGTGGGCTCAATGTAGATATTTTCAGCTATGTAAATTACTGGATGGTTATTGGTTCAACATAGCAAAACCCCCTAAGCAAAGTTCTCTTTTAGTTCCATTGCATCAGTAACTGATAACTTAACTTATTTAATTTCGCATAGCTGAACTGATAACTTACCTAACTAATTTTATTTTTGCGCAAATAACTGGACTGATTTAAAATTCTATACACGTAAGCCTATTACACACGAGGGCGCATTTGAAGGCACATGCCATGCAACATCCCATACATCAGGTAAACAAGCTTTGTGATTATTGCAGAATGTACGGTTTGCTGTCTAACCTCAGTTCAACCACTCAGAGCGTGGTCACCTTGCTCTCTCGAATGCTCTGCTATACAAACAGCATGGTCAATCCCATTATATATAACTTTATGAGCAGTGAGTTAGTTTATATGTTTTTCCTGTTGTGCCACAGCACAACAGGTCTTTAATTTTGATTTTGGCGGATAACACAGGACTGGGAGTGTGCTATAAGCTTGTGCGTTTGTTTGCTGTGCACTTTGGGTCAACTGTGCGTGTGTCACTGCATTGTCCAGCACAAAAGTTACACAGCAATCAGTGACACTTTCAATGTGCGTTCGTGTAGCTCATGCAGGTTACGTATTGTGCGTGAGTCACATTGCTGATTACTATCTGATCATAGAAGTCTTAATTGACAACCAAAGCTTGCTGCAAAATATCTGCGCATGTGCGGGTACAAATGGCCAACACGGTACAGACCTAAGTTCCTTGTGCCAAATAAAATGACACCAACCACAGTGTTACACAGCTTGTTTATAATTCTTTGCATGCAATCATAGTGGGCTTATACGAAAGATCCACCTTCTGTTTAATGTTGTTGCTGATTAATTCATATATCAAATGAACATATTAGAACTATGTATTGCGTTAGAATTGCAACTGGTAGGTATTCTGACCATTGCCTAGCAAACAGCGACAAGCACCATGAGTGTGTCGTGTTTTACCAGAACACGTGTGCAGCAAATGATTGTATAGCAAGTGTTTCGAATCGGATTTGTTGTTTGTTTTAATTAAAACAAGCACGTTTTGCGAGTAGAGTTGAATTAGTTTTGGATAAATTTTGTTGCAACTTGCGTAGAATGCTGAGGATATTCTTTGAATATAAAACGCGGCGCCAAAATTTTTTAATGCCAAAATTTGCGATCAAACAGGACCACTTTTAGTTTTAATATCAATTTCTAGCCAGCAGTTTCAGCACTAATGGTTAAAAATGGTACTACATAATTTGCGTGTCAGATAATATCATATGGCACAGTATAACTTTATGCATAGGCTTAGGCTTAGGCTTAGGAAGCTATTGGCAAAAAATTAGTCTGAATTTATCTCGCACTCCCGCAATCGCGATTTTTTTCGGTCAGTTTGGATTCCAAAATCACGTACATATGCACGCTAGAAATCCCAAGCTCAGCTGCAGTATCAGTATAGCCGCTGGTGCCGTAAAAGTTTGATGATACTTTGGCAAATTAACTTCATTCGACATAATCTAATACTTACTGAGGAATGGGATTGTATTTGTAGATCATGTCTCATATTACATTCGTTTCTTAGCAAGGAAAAACCCCAAACCTACATACAGTTAATTCCACAAGAGGAACATTGCACTGTACTGTAGCAGAAAATATTCTGCAAACGCAGCGTTATGTACGCTGGCCGTACCACTCAAAATGGTTGGCAATGGCATCTTAAGGTGGTAGTTACGTTTTCGCAGCTTTTTTCAATGTTCTATTTTGTAGCAATTACTAAATCAATTTACAAGCGGTCTTTTGCATATTATTAATCAATTTATTTTTTACAAAATTACAATTTTTCAAGAGTGACTGTTACTCATAGTGTGCACGCCAACTATTTTGGTGAAGCTCATCAGCTCAATTTTATGCATTTTTCCCCGTATTTCGTTATTTCTTCACTGTGGTAAAAAAATTCCGCATACAATTACGCAATTTATACCAAAGGCACGTTGATGTGTTACAAAACTGCTGGTATGCTTAACTAAACGTAATAATTTTGCAGATTTTTACAGTAAGCAAAAGTTTGCCTCAAAATTTTCCAAAAAGTCAAGAAACGTCAGTTTTTATGACTTTGGTAGGCTGTAACTAAAAAAATAATCAACCTTTTCACTCAATTCGAAAAAGGTATAGAGCAAGTTTATTTGGCTACTGTCAAATCAGCTGTCTTCGCATTTTTATGAACGGAACAGGCTATTAGTTACTTCAACTGAAATCACTCATTGTGCTCAGAAATGACGGATTTTTTAAAAAATTTTAATTCAGGTAAATAGGGATTTATTGGGGTCAGCTAATATTACATTAAGCACAGTTTTCCCGTACCCGTTGAAAAAATGGCGGACAAAAGTTTTAAAAATGACGTTTCAGGAGACTGAAGAAAATTTGCAATTTTTGAAGGGCTTTATTAACACTGCCAATGCTCGTGGCTGCTGTTACATATACAAACCAAATTTTGCAGGTATAATAGATGCATAAGGGACTATGTACATGTAAATTATTGTGCAGAGTGGTTATTGGTATTCTGTGATATTGGCATGAGAAGTCAGAATTGAGGTCAAAAAACTTCAAAGTTACAGATCGCCTAGAATAACTAACAGAAATATGTCATATTTTAGCTAAAAATATTCTTAAAATAAATTGGGTTAGACCTTTTTTGAATGGCTTTTATGAGTAATGTAAGAGCCACAAAAATTTGCATACAATTTTGTAAGTCCTCAAAAAATACACAAAAAATCCAGTTTTTTAGCTATAAATTAGCCGTAAAAATTTGAATCAATGTTAAAATCAGCTAAAATATTGCTATTTACGTTCGCAATGTCCGTGCCAAGTTTAATAATGTTCGATCAAGTAACTTTTGAATTATAGCAAAAACTTCGAAAAAGTAACTACCACCTTAAGTCAGCAATTTCATGGTTCGAAGCGCGCTGATATATAATCCACGAAACAGTGTCGCAACAGGTTTCGTCGCAACACTGTTAAATGAGCTTAACTTTCTTGGCAATAGCTACAAACATGTAATGTATGATCCGACGAACGCTCATACAAACAGCGTTGCTCACCGTTGCTTCTCGCTAGATACGTATGTAATTATGCAAACGTGTACAACATGATACACAGTACACACACTCACACAAACAGTGGTTTTCCAAGACCTGCCAACAATTTTCAATAGAACTACATGCAATCATACAAGACGATTGCACTATAGTATATACGCGGCGGCTGCGGCCGCCGCGTAAAAACAACACAATGTCGCTGCACAACAGGCTTTGACCAAAAAGAGCTGGACCCTGAGACAACAAGCTAAGTTTTCGGCAAAAGTATTCAGTAAGCATCAAGCATTTAATTTTTAAGTACATTGGCCAGAGGCCATCGTAAACCTGTTGGGCCAGCGGTTACCCTCTTATGTTTAAATGTTTAAATGTTTATTGATCGTACCAGCATATAATCCCAAACAGGGACATTTTATGCTAACATAACAAAAAAAGCGCACATACATGCCAGAAATAACAGCTACATTAGTAAGAGTAATATTAGTAAACAATCCAAATAAAATGTTAATGTTAGTAGATATTCTTGTCAATCCATTGCACTGCTCAAGTTATAAATTTTGACTGTTGAAAAAATTCAGTCTTTTACGAAATGCTACAAACGTAAATTTAGCCACACAGTTTAGAATATCGGCTCTGTCCGTACGAAGTAAGAAAATAAACTTTTCTTGTGCGCTTGTTGCAGTTATTACACTGTTTAGAATGCTATTAGTTGTATGCTTATGTAGTTTACATAGTACCCAAAATAAGCGTCTTTTTTTGCAGCCAAATAAACTGCAAAATCTCGGTCAGAGAAGCTTTTGGCAATTGGAACTTGCAAGGTTATGAAGTTATTAAGTGAAGAATAAGCATCTTGAACCTCCATGTTTACTGATGAAATTGCATTCGTAAATTTAACTGTACTGTACTAACTGTAACTGTACTATCGATTTCAAATTGAATTACCTCTGATTATTGCTGTGAAGCATCAGGTATTCACGGATCTCTGTAGCCGAGTGGTGAGCATGGTTGGTTCGTAACCGTGAGGTGAGATCGTCGATTCCCAGTGGATTTGTTTTTGTCAGATTTTTGCGTTTTCGCTTTACTTTATGAACAACCACGAAAGTAGCAACTCATTCAATTACAAGGCATTAATGTTGTGACAGAGGCAAAAGTGAGATAAAAGACGTGTAAAACACACTCCGCACATTGACACTTTAACACTAGCACTGTGTTAACATAGCAGAATCAAAATTAAAGACCTGTTGGGCTGTGGCCCAACAGGAACAAGTAAAAGTTTACTGCAAAAGTAGTTCAGTGAGTGAGAAGTTAGAAGGGTTAACGTTTGACAACATTAGGCCTGTTGCGCATTGAAAACTAATCGCAAACAAAAAGTACGTATTAATGAAAAAAGCCTGACACTCTTCATATTATGCCTTGGGACAGTCGTCCATGGTGAGGTCTGAGTGTCACAATTTCAGGGGAAATATCAAACGCGGCCATTTTATGTGGACAAAATTATATGAAATCCTGTTATGCATTTGCACAGGTTTACTGCTTAGCCGTTCCAAATTCTCTCATACAAAAATTGATAAACACGCTCTAATTTAAAGGTAGAGAACCGCGTCTGTTGATTAAAGAGTTTAGTAACTCAGTTGCTGTATCTATATATATTCCAAAGGAAATAAAACGCGAAACAACACTGCGTTCATAAGCTACATGAGTACAGATTAGCGTTACATAGATGACAAACCTCATAAAATTTGTTTTTAGTACTATTTAAAAAAGCAACTATTGGGCAAAAAAATGTGCAAAAAAACTGCCAATAAAAAGTTAAAAAATAAAGCCTGAATTTTAAAAGAGCCGAAACCTGGAATCGAACCAGGTACCTTTAGATCTGTAGTCTAACGCTCTATCAACTAAGCTATTCCGGCTTGTACTTTCTTTACTTAGAGTTTGTAACTATTGATAACTGATAAATAGTATGTAGCGTGAGATAACATTTAGTTTGATGTGTCAACCTGATTTCCAGAGATAATCATTGGTAAACCATTATTTTTTTAAAACGTATAAAATTTTTGTGAAAAGGAAGTCTCGTGTCACAATGTGTGCTAAGTGATGATTGCTAAAAGCACGATTCCCCTGCACGGTGCCAATAAATTCAATACACCAGTTATTGATAGTGTTAGTCACGAATCGGTGGCTCAGATAGTAGAGTTTCTGATTATTAATCTGATAACTGAGGGTTCGATTCCTGCTCCGTTTTTTTGAAGCTTCAATTTCATCAGTTTGAGATGGATTTAAAGCACTGTTATTATATGTATATAACAGCTTATATAGGTAATGCATATACATGGCGTTATTAGCAGTCTTATGACCGGCACATTACTACAGCAACGGTAAGAGCAAACACACGCACACAACACAAAAGGTAGGCATGCTGTCAGGTAAGTGTGTGAGTAGTATAGTGTACTGATCTCAGGGCTGATTGGGTAGGGTTCAGGAGCCTATCTTTAGCGTGTAAAATCCTGTGAGGAATTGGGTAGGGTTCAGGAGCCTATCTTTAGCGTGTAAAATCCTTCGTGCTGCAGTCTATCGATTTGGGTAGGGTTCAGGAGCCTATCTTTAGCGTGTAAAATCCTTCGTGCTGCAGTCTATCGATTTGGGTAGGGTTCAGGAGCCGGGTTAGCTAGCTGGCTGGCTTGCATGACAGCTGACGCTGTCAATTATTTTTTAAAAATTTGTAATATTTTTTCAATTAGTTAATAATTTTACCACTAATATTTTTAAATTGTTTGCAAATTATAAATTTTATGCAAACTGAAAAATGAACAATTTTCTTGGAGTCAAAAATATGTTTAATTTTTATTTCAAATTTATTAATTAATAATTTATGTAATTAAATCTTATTTTTTATATCTAATTAAATCTTCATTATATTTTAAAACCTGGTAAATTTTCACTACGTAATGTGGTGAATTTTTCAAAAGACTAAAATGTGTAATGCTAGCAGTGTGTGTGTGTAACAGCTGCCTGGCTGTCTTACGGTAGTTTTTCCTATGTTGACACCGCACATTTTACGGGCATGGAAGATTTCTCAGCCGTTACTGAGTGGATTTAGGTCATCAATAGGTCATCTTGTAGATAATTTTATGTAGTACAAGTTGATATAAAAAGCTAAGCTCAACTCCTACGCTAACACCAGATATACCTGTTTTAGTACAAGCCCCTCAATTTTCAGTAACTTGCGTAGTAATTTCCTATGAAGTAAACCCTATGCTAATTTTCCTACACCGCATGGAAGATTACTTAGCGGTTATAGGTCCGATTAACACGATCAATACGTCATCGTGTAGCCTAGCATAAGTACTACAAGATGATATAACAAGCTAGGTCAAATTCTTACGGTAAGGGTAAATATGTCGGTTTATGCTAGTTTTTGGTAATATTTTTGCTAGTAATATGTGTCAATTATAGGCTTATTTCAGCAAATTTTATGATTATTTTGTCTGAAAACGCTTCATTCTGGTAGATTTTATAGCCATTATTTGTCAATTATAGGATCACTTAGCATTTTTTTCGGTTTCACTGATTGCCAATGTGTATTTGCAAGTATTTTTTGAAGTTTTAGCTGTTGTTTGGAATTTACTAAGGCCAATGATCGTTTATGGCTAATTTGACGGTAATGTGAATCAATAGAGGCTTTTCAGCATATTTTGTGAATATTTTGTCTGAAACCGCTTAAATTTTGCAAGATCGTGAGTGCTTTTTCGTAAGTATTTTTCGAAAAGTTTTAGCTGTTGGTTGGAGTTTAGTAGGATCATTGATTCTTTTGGGTTAACTTTCACAGAGTGAAA